>FXXK01001547.1:84839-96354 GCA_900184695.1 Betula pendula | reverse complement strand
AGCTTTGGGAATTTGCATGAGAATTCACTAGACCAACTGGGTTCAACTGTTCAAGATTAATATTTAGACAATTATAATGAATAGACGTCCACTTCACCTCTTAAAGTATTCCTTCAAGCATTTGATTGGTTGAAATTTTTGGTCCATAATATTTCGTGGTTTTATGCCATAATAATAGGTAGCCTAAAATGTATCTTTTGCTTACCATACTATGTTGAATTGCAGTCTACGAGGTCTTTTTTCCATGGCAAAAGCATTTTTAGTGTTCTCTTGGAGATCAATTAAGGAAAAAAAAAACCAATCATGAGGACCTTGCCTTTTTTAAAGAATATGTTAGTAGGAAATGTACACCGCTCAATATAAATCTACACTTCTATTAAACTCCTTTCTCATTTTGTAGTTGCTTGAAAACTTATAAGGAAACTAAAGAAACCGACTAATAAATCAGTGGGGAAAAAAAGGGATCTTACATGTTATCCTCTTTTGAAGAGCCTTGAAACAAGTTAAGGTTTAATTCCTAATAAAACAACAGAAGTGCAAGAAGCAAACTAGCTAGACAATGATAATAGGAGAATCAAAGAAGAATTTAGATTCATATCATTGTTTAGTTTATATGCTGAAAATTAGCTCTAACACTGTTTTTTTTTTTTTTTTCTATTCAAGAGGGGGGAAGGGGGGTAGCTCTAACACTGTTGGTTGTAAGGTTTGATACTGAAGTTGTTTAGTCCAATCTCGAGGAAGGATTGACAATTAATGGCATGATCAATTACCTTAACATTTGAAAAATAATAAACAGACTTCAAATAACACCTAGAAGGAGGGTTGAATAGATGTATGCCAAATAAACGCTGAATTTAAAAATATGCAACCACACAAAATATTATGAAAGCGATAAAGTACACGACACAAATATTTTGGCTACGAAGTGGAAACTTTTTGAAGAACTTTTCAAAAGTAAGACCACTCCGGGGCAGCCAAACCCAGGAAATTAATGCACTATAGAAGAACGAGAAATTACAAGGTGTTCATACTTACAAAACCTTTGTGAGAGACACCTTGTACTAGACAAGTGACTCGCTTGCCCGCTACCGCAGTAGTTCTCCCAAAACCTCTGAAAAGTTCTTCTAATGATCTCATTTACCGGAACTTCGATAGGCTTAAAGTGTCGTAAACAAGGATTGTGTGATATCCAATAAACTCTAAGAGAGGAGCAATATGATTACTCTAAACAAACCTAAACCTCTCTTAGCACAAATAAAATAACCTCTAAACCCCTGAAAATATTGTCTCCAATCCATACAAAATTCATTCTTTAAGAGCCCTTAAATAGACTTGAGAAAATAGCCCTAAACTCATAAAGTCCCCTAGAAATTATAATTCTGCCATTCCGCCCAAATTTTTCTTCTTTTCTTCACGACACGTTTTGACCCCTTAAACGTTGGAATTGAAACATTTTCATCAAATATCAACTTGTAGAATTTTGAGTTATCTTTCTAATTCCACCAAGTTTGCCTCAATCAGAGTTCGGAATCAAAAGTTATGATCATTTTAGTCTGACTGGGTCAAAGTTAAAATTACCGTTCGAACTAAAAAGAGATTGCAATGCCTTTGAACAACCTCTCATGCCTACTTCTTGCAACGAATGAACTTNTAGCAGACAATAATTTGGCCCTTGAATCTTCTACGCTAGAATTTAACCTTTTTGTTTTTATTTTCTTTGTTAAATTTAACATATCTAACATCATTAGATTTGTCACATAATCCATTGAATCACATCTATGCAATTATGTTCGAAATCTAAGATCCTTAGATTTTGAAACTTGTAGATTTTTAGCCTTTCAATCAGACAATATTAGACACTTACCAGAGCTCATGCATGCATTGAAGAAAAGCTTTTAAGACTAATACACTTTTACCCTTTAAGGTCAATAGTAAATCTGGATCTCTAATTATTATATATGCATGTTATGCTAACATATTCCAATCCTAATGCCAAGACTTTTTGTCGATCGTGTTTGTAGGCATCCAAGTACTGTTGAAGATTAAATATGTTTTTTCAGGCTTAGAAATAGTGGTGGACTGCTTTGAAGTCCGTCGACTGAGGTACAAATTTATTTTGGTACATAATCACATATTTTCTTGAATCTATCCAATATTTTAAAGCTACTATATATTATCTAGTAGTACAATGATGAAGGTTTCTACTGATTCTAATGGATAGACAGTGGCGGTAGCAATTGAGCAAATGGAAATTAGGAAAGGGTTAGGAAATTAGAAAAGCGTTATGGTCAAGATCGGATATTACAAGGTTTAAGCCTTCATCCAGCAACACATAAGTAGCTTTGATGTATCTATCAACAATCTTGAGCTTCATTCTTCATGGAGAAAAGCTTGGCCAGACATATGGTCATTGAATAACTTCAATATTCGTTGGAGAAAAGCTTGGCCAGGCATATGTTCATTGGAATAACGTTAGACATAAACATGAAACGTACCAGCAGGCAATTTATTACTTAGGCAGAAAGAGGAGGGGTGTTTGTCTTTCGAACCTAAGCAATGCGGCCGTCATGTTTTAAAACTGCACATTGTGACTGTTCGGGAGACAGGTAAACCCCATAGCCTTCCTTTTTGGACAACCTGAATTTTAGTGAAATTTGGAGAGTATAATTGTAGTGAATCTTCATCAAGCGTGTTTGGGGGCAATAACGTAGTAATGCTGATCTCTTATTTAGTAGCATTTTCCATGAAATTTCATCCCCATTTATTCCAAAAATATAAACAAATAAAAATAATAAATGTAATTATTTAATTAATATTCTAACTCTTCACAAACAATGATCTCTTTCTCTACTCTCTCTCTCTCTCTTCTTCATTGCCTACACAAAAACTTACTTTTTACAGTCACTGGAGATAGCGATCAAACCAGAGTTCTTAAATTTAAGCCATTGGAATATTGTAAAGAGTCTTTCAAATGGTACTAAATTTAGGCCCTTATATCCTTATTACAGGAGATGACCTCGCTCAGTCTAAGGGTAGGTTCAAATACATCACTTCCCTTTGGATATCCCCTGATTCATTTCAAAACCAATCTTTTAGAGTAGATCTAGATAGTTCTAAACTCTTCTTCATCAATTCTTATAAATAAATCACACTCTTTTATTTTGTTTGCAGTTATTTCTATAATGAAAAGATTTTCAATATCATCCAATTAAACTCAGGTCTTCGATGATAATTTCCCTATACAACATAAAGAAAATTATTATTTACATATTTTTGTGTATATCTACTTATATTGTTGATTTTTAATTAAATTTAAGTCGATGTAAACATTTAAATGATATAATTAATAAAACAAAGTTGTAACTTGTTGAGAATTTCCTAGTCGCATTCCCTGTATGGTTGGCAATATGATCCATGGGCTTTCAAATTCATTATGAATCTTCTTTTATAGGCTTAATCCAAGTCCATGAGCCCAATAACCCAAAACAACACTCAAAAAGTTCAGATTTTTTAAAAGAAGAAGCACAAAGTGTAAAACCAAAGAAAAATTCAAGTGATTTGAAAAATCAAAATAACCTACAAAAGAAAATAAATTAAGTCATTAAAAATAAAGGCACTTTAATATTAAGGTATGAGAATATCACAACCGAAATCTCTCTTGAACGTTGGAGCCTGGAAGTGGGGAGATAATTGGACCTATTATCTTCCGGATACGGCTAGTTGACCCAAGATCTTTCATTCTAGTAAATCAATGTTGGGTTGTTTTTCTTGAGTGCTATTTGGTCATCATCTGGCAGCTAAGCTAATCAAATTTATGCTTCCTCTCACTCCCAACGATAAAGGACAAGAAAATGAAAAATTTTACAATTTTCCATGACCTTTTAATATTTAAGCGAGGAAGTGCTATATTTTCCTACGCTAAACTTTACCTTCAAATTTCCGGAGCACTGTTCGGTCAGAATGGCAGTGGCATTTCCCATAATGATATCTGTCATTCAAGATTCGGTGCTATTTTTCATCATTGTAGAGTCAGCAAAATTAATTCTATGACGTGATCAACTCATAAATACGGTAAATAAATGGATCAGCATCCCTTCAGATTTTTAAAATATATATGGACATTATCAAATTTTTAATTATACGCTTTTCAATTTGCATTAAGGGGTCAAGAATACCTTTCTCTTGTATTCTTTTATTGGAGATTAATTAATTGTCATTTTTCTAAGAAAATAAAAACCTCTTCTTCACATTCTTCTTCCTCAAAAACCATTTTCTAGAAAATAATAAAAATAAATAACCGGGGAGGCATCAACATTACAGAGACTTCTGGTTTTATTCATTTGCTAAAACTTCATATAGTTCCTGTTCAAAGACGAAATGAAAAATAAACCAAGATCTCCAACAAATTAATAAACAAACCAACCCCATCATAATCATATATGAAACATTCCACAAAAAAGTCAACTTTTTTGTTTTTTTTTTTTGTCGTATTTTCTAAAAATAAGATCGATGACTCGAAGATGATGACGAAATTGAAAATGAAAAGAAAAATTTTCCTAGTGAGCCATTCTTATATATATATATATATAGAAAAAACACAATTAAATTTTTAGTCTTGATGAAAAGAAACTAAGCCTGATAAGCTATTTTGACCATTAAATGAAATGGACAGCTCAGATTTTAAAAATATGGGAGAAATCCATATTTCAAAATCTGAAGGCAGATCCAGAATCCAAATGCCCCTTTTGTGAGAAGATGAATGGATGAAGAAACTGTGGTAATGATATTATGGAATTGCCCTTCTGCTGCATGCATGTCTGGAGTTGTGGTCCCCGCAAGCTTCAAAAGGCTACGCGGTATGTATTCTCCCTTTTTCCATGCTTTTGGGAGGAGATTGCTGGCGGCACTGGGGTGAACTAGTTGAACTTGAGATTGATGGCGAGTGTTTGCCCAAAACCATTTTGTTTAGAAGAAATACTGTTCATTCATGAGGGCGTTTTTACTCTTCCGTACTCAAGTTTTTCGTTTTGATGCCTAGCAACCTTTGATGGATTTCCGAAGGATCACTGGTCCTATAATCACTGTTAAGAATCCTCTTTTTGTAGCAAATTCACACTCATGGGGACAAAACCTCCCACAAGTATTTTTAAAGTTAATTGGGATGCAAGCTGTGAAAAAGGGACAAGGCCGAAAGCGGATTGGAATCATAGTGTGAGATCATGAAGGAATTCTGCATGGGCAAGCTCGTAGCTCACAAAGACTCTAGTTGGTGGAACCCTATTGTGGCTGAAGCGCTTTTGGCTGCCTTTCCCCCTATGTAGTGAAATTCAGTCGGAGACATGTGTTTCAATGATATTCAATCTTAGAAGACGATGCGTTTACAAATTGGCTAGCCTGGCAGTACAAACGGATAGGTTCACATTGGGAGCTAGATTCGGTCATATTGTGGATTGCGTATTCTAAATGGGGTCTCGAAATCAATTGAGCGTCTTGGCAAGCATTTAATCATATTAAGGGAGCGGATGCGAACTCAGGTTGGCTCATGTTCGTTAAGCCCAGAGGCTATCAATAACGTTCATAAATTAGGGTTTTGGTTAAAGAAACCTCAAATTGCTATCATAGGGATTATACTTTAGAGACCAATTTGGCCTCTTGTCTGAGTATTGGTAGCGAATATAATCTTATCTTTGGTTAAAACATATAATATTATATATATTAGTAGTACTATATAGGTATATCTATATATATATCAATCCAATTAAACTTTAGGTTTTCGATGATAATTCCGGATACAACATAAAGAAAATTATTATTTACATATTTTGCTTATATATCACTTACTTATTATTGATTTTTAATTAAATGAAATCGGTTGTAACATTAAATGGAAATAATTAATAAAACAAAGTTGAAACTTCCCCTGGTTGAGAATTTCCAAGTCCGATCCACTTATGTTGGGAATATTGATCCATGGGGGCTTCAAATTCGATTATAAATCTTCTATTATAGGGCTTAATCCAAGTCCATGATTGCCAAGAACCCAAAACAACAGTTCAAAAAGTTCAATTTTTAAAAGAAAAGCAGAAGTGTAAAACCAAAGAAAATTCAAAGTGATTTGAAAAGTCAAAATAACTACCAAAAAGAAAATAAATTAGTCATAAAAATAAAGACACTATAAACTTAAGTTTATGAGATATCACACCGGAAATCTCTCTTGGAACCTTTGCGGAGCCCTCGAACGGTGGGGAGATAATTGGATTATTATATGTATTACTTGGGGAATCTCTTTCTTTCTCCTATCCTGGGCCTAACTTTTTATTGGAGAAAATTTGAGGTATCTTGATGGATTGTGGAGATGAAGAAAGAAATTTAGCGTGCACTGTCGTACGGACAAGTTGGATTTTTTCTTTTTTTCTTTTTCTATTCAAATGTATGTGTGGGTGAATAAATGAGAAGCTTTCCTCGTTTAGAGCCATTACAAACAATTCATTGCTTTTGGAATGTTAGTTTCACACTACTTAATAGCCTCCCCCGAGCGTTCTTCCGGGGGGTGGCTGCGACCACCCCTGAGGGCTCAGGGGGTGGTCGTCGCCACCCCCAAGCAAAATCGGGGGTGGCCGAGGCCACCCCCGTTAAGCGCATCGGGAGGTGGGTCGCACCACCCTTGGAATGGCCTCGTGGGTCCACCATGAAGGCGTTCCGAGGGGTGGTGGCCACCCCCGGTCTCTCCTGTGGGGTGGCGGCCACCCATTACTCTATGTTTCTTACCCTTTTTTTTTCTTTTTTTGTTATTAGTTTGAAAGAAAAAAAAACAATTGATTTTTTTGGCGAAAATATTGTCTATTCCATGAAAGCGAATTAGTTCATTTCTCTCATTTTTTAGAGGAATAAGTATTCCCCCTCTTCGTTAAGGGGAATAAGATGATTCTAACGGAATAACTATTCACTTGGATAAGCCTTTACCAAGTAAAAGAATGGGTTTATCCATAGAAATAGTCATTTCCACTTTCAAGAGTTTATTCCATAAACCAAACGCGGACCTTCGTTTCAAGGAGGAAATTATCTTTTCCTACGCTAAACTTGACCTTCAAATTTCCGAGCACTGAATGCAGCCATTTCGCATAATGATGCATGTATTTCTGATTCGGTGCTATTTCATCATCATCGGCAGTCAGCCAAAATTTAATTGTATGACGTGGATCAAACTGCATAAATACGTAAATAAATCGCACTCTTTTATTCGGTGCAGTTTTTCTATAATGAAAGATTTTAATATCATTCAATTAAACCAGGTTTTTTCGATGATACCCGGATACAACATAAAGAAAATTATATTTACATATTTTTGCTTTGTCATCTCACTTTTATTATTGATTTCTACATTAAATTAAATCGACTGTAACATTTAAATGTAATAATTAATTAGCGGAAATCCGTTACAACCTTGGGTGTGGTTTTAAAAGACTTTATTTTACATCACCCTCAGTTTTACTTCGCTATTCGTAAATATCATAGCACTCCTTCATATTGGGCGAAAGACGGAACGATACCTCCGTCAATCTTCCGGCTCCAAATATTTAAAAAAAAAAAAAACGAAGGCTCACATATCATTGGTTAGCTTACCCTTAATAAAAATTAAAAAAACTTAAATATTAAAATATTAATAAAAAAAACTTTTTTAAAAAAAAAAAGAAAAAAAATGAGAGAGTAAATTACAAAAGGAAAAAGGTTTAAAAAGGTTAAAATGAAGTTTCTCCTAAAACAGTAAATCAATAAAAATTTGCGTCATGATTCTCAAAGCTGCTTTCGCTACATACATCACATGCCCACATCTCAACAGGGGCCGCTTCGTTATATATTGAGATCGTAAGGTAAAAATTTCAAATGAGCTTTTTTTATTGTAATCATAATAACTATAATAAATGTTATATGAAATATTAAAACTTAAATTTTTTATTTAGAAATTATTCTTCTCATTGTTTTAGTAGAAACTTCATTAACTCCCTAGAATTTATATCACATTTTCTAATCATTCGTCCCTTAAATTTTAAAAAATTCTTAATTTAGTTATAGTCAATCTTTCAATTTTTTATTTTGAATTTTTCAATCTTCACCCATCGTTAGTTGATTTTCTGTTAATGAACTTCCTCGTTTGGCTATGATTTGGTGCCAAAGTCTTTCTATGGGCACAGCATAGAATTGAGACTTTGAAGCAAGAAGTTCAGCCCAGAGCAACTCATATTGCAGTCAAGTTTTCAAATTTACTCCATTCGTTTGAAAGAAGATGCCAAGAAATGCGTGACTTTGGCCAATTTTCAAATTACTCATGATTTTAGAACCTTTTGGAGCCCAGAGTAGGCCACTAATGGGGGGGAGTTTGAGCCCAAGATAAATGGGATAAAAATTTTCTTTATTCTATCTCGCGTATAATAGACGGTGAATCTATAGCATTTAAATTTGTAGGACTCTGACATGTCGCCCCTACCAATCCAATGAATAAATTTGCAAAAAGAAAGATTAGAGGTTGGTTTAGATCGAAAATGAAGTGTAACACTCTCTTTTGGCACAAGTCTTCGCTATACTTGTACCATAATTTGCAATTGTGAAATTTAGAATTTAGACCCCAAGTAGCCTAACAACATGAACTATCTCAATACTTAATAATGAGTTAGGATTAATAAAATTATCATCTTTCAATCCAGACCATCATAATATTAATTAGAAACTAATACCCAAAATCAACGAAAAAAGAAAATGGGAGAGACAATAAAAAGAAATTAACATAGAGATTTAGTGGAATAAAGTGAAAAAGCTTCTTCAAAAAGTGTAAAATCACTTTAGGAGGCTCGCCAACTCCAAAGGCATTGGCTTCCAATATAGAGACTTTTAATTATCGATTTAATTAAAGTCTTTTTCTTTTATTTTTTAAGTGAGACTCTGTTTAATCAATTTGGTGAGATATATATTCCTAAATGTCCAGCTTGAAACATTGAACATTACGACTGATCACCTTGCCATTTGAATATCTCCATCGATCCATGCCTATTTCTACACCGTGGTGCACGGCATTCTAAAAGCCAGATGGAGGACTTTGGTTGCCTAGAAACATGGCGTGAAAGCAGGATACTAATCCCTATACATGCTAATTAACAAGAGTTTGGAAAAGTCATGGTCGGATTCTACACCAAAATTTTCCCGATGTCATGAAAGATTGGACACAACCATTGACATTGCAGTTGATATCTTTCTCAAACTATTCGTACACCGTTGTGCACGGCGCTTCCTCAAACAAGTAAATGTAAGTCTGTCAGTACTTCATGTACACACATGGGAAGAATATTTTACGATGTTTGTGACTCGGTTTAGTTATTATTCTTTTTTTCTTTTTCTTTTTTTTTTTCTTTTTCCTTTTATGTTCATCGTAAGAGAGAAAAGGGAGGGAGAATAAATGGAGTAACTTGCTATTTATTTTCATTAGATGTAATTTTAGATCAAATGTCATTGATTTACTGGGACAAAACTGTCTTTGTTTACCGGCTCTGGCTTCTAACAATGATCTAGTACCTAGTTAATGTAATATGTGTCGGTTCCATTGGTTCGGGATTGTTAAGTAATTGGACACCCATTTACTAGAATTAAAGATGGAATGAATCATTCTGCCGCAAGGGTTATTGCACATTCATTATACTGCTTAAGTTGTCGCCTTCAAATTGATACTTGTTGGTTATATGAGAGTACCTGTAACGGAATCGGGCAACGTAATGGACTCTGAGCTTCTCCGTCAAGAGTTGCAAAGGAAAAATCTACTGCTCCAATCTGACGTTAAGCTTAACAACGCGGTATGCTTTGGTTTTCTTTTTTGTGTTTTTTTTTACTGTTGGGACCAACTGCTTATTACGGCTGCAAGTTGTAAGCCCGTTAGTTTCTTTTTTAAAAGATCCAGCCGTTCAACCGGGGGGCCGTCTCCGTTCAAATTGACAACGTGAAAGAGGATTCGATTCCTGGTTGTGTATGTGAGAAGGTCATATGTTTTATGTTTAATTGTAAAAGACAACAGTTTATAAAAATGCATGGTGTGTTTTTCACTATCCTGCAATAAAAAAAGCAAAGTGTTACTTATATCCAAAAGCAGACACGGATACATTTTTATTAACGGAGTTGAAGAAACTGTGCTTTCCACCCATTTTGAGGAGGAAATCTTTGTCTACTTGCAAGTCGTATCTATCAAGAGCCTCCTCACATGGTGCCGACTAGCACGACTATTTCTCTTAACACCTCGCCATGGTTGCTTCTCTCCGCTCTCCCTGTGAAAATGGTTGTGTGTGAAGACATTTGTGAAAAACAATCTTTCGCAGCCAGCTCTGCTCTTCCGTCCGTACGCTCCATAAACCTAGTCGCCGGTTAAACATTAAAAACCAAAAGTTGTTCCATTTCTCCCAGGTCGGCCTAGGGGAAGCAAACTGTGTGTCGCCCTGTTCCTTTAACCATCAATTTTAATACAAAAAACTTTATCTCACCTCTCTGTTTCTTCTCTACCATTTTGTTTAAAATAATATTAATTAGTTTTTTTTTTCCCTTTCTCTTTTCTTAGGGCATTTTCGGAATACTGTTTAAGAAAATACTTAAATCAGCTATAAAAAAAATAATAAAAAAAGGAACTGCTGCCAATGCTCTCAACACATTTATTAATCGCATGGGGCGGTGGAAGTTGGTGATTTAACTCTTTATGGAGAAATTTGGTATCTGAGGTGAGTTGTGGAGATGAGAAAGAAGAATTTAGGTTGCCACTGTCGTACGGACAAGTTGGATTTTTGTTTTTTTTTTTTTCTTTTTTTTTTTTTTTTTCTTTCAATGTGGGTGAATAAATGAGGAAAAAGTCTGTGTTAGTAATACCACTATAACAATCAGCTTTGAGGTGTTAGTCAACTACTAATGGCCCTCCCAAATTTCCAAATATTCCACCTCCTCTACTTTTCTTGAATCCTGATTGCTTCAATTTTTCTTCCTGTTTTGTAATGGAATAGTTATTCTTTTTTTTTCTTTTTTTTGGCACATCATTTTACTTTGGCCGTATACACTGAAAATGATGTGCAAAAAAAAAAAAAAAAAAAAAAACACTGTCAAGTTTTTAAAAAAAAGTCGATAGTTTTTTTTTTAAAAAAGTCGAAGGTTTTTTTTTTTTTTTTTTTTTTGCAAGCATCATTTTGCCTGGCGTAACACTACAAAATGATGTGGCAAAATGAAGAAGGAAAAAAAAAAAAAAAGCACATCAACAAATCATCATATTCACCATCAATTTTATTTAAAAAAACAAAAAAAAAAAAAAACAGATGAAAAGTCATCACCCAGAATGGTCTTCATAATACTCAAAAAAAAAAAAAAAATTAAATCAAATTAAAAAAACAATGATATGGGAGTGTGGAAAAAAAAAATGGCTTTTAAAAATAGATGTAATAATTCTATTCCTTAGTGAAAGGATTAGGTATTCCTTTCATTTTTAAAGTCTCTCTCTTCT
>FXXK01001547.1:72967-84814 GCA_900184695.1 Betula pendula | reverse complement strand
GTAGACATAAACATGAAACGTACCAGCAGGCAATTTAATTACTTAGGCAGAAGAAGAGGGGGTGTTTGTGTTTCGAACCTAAGCAATCCTATGCCGTCATGTTTTAAAACTGCACATTGGACTGTTTGGGACAGGTAAACCCCATAGCCTCCTCATTTGGGCAACCTGAATTTTAGTGAAATTTGGAGAGTATAATTATAGTGGATCTTCACCCAAAGGTGTTTGGGGGTGAATAACGCAATGCCAATATCTTCTTTAGTAGCATTTTCCATGAAATTTCACTCCCCATTTATTCCAAAAATATAAACAAATAAAAAATAATAAATGTAATTATTTAATTAATATTCTAACTCTTCACAAACAATAATCTATTTTCTCTACTCCCTCTCTCTCTTCTTCGTTGCCTACACCAAAACTTACCTTTTTAGAGTCACCGGAGATAGCGATCAAACCAGAGTTTTAAATTTAGGCCATTGGAATATAGTAAATAGTCTTCCAAATGGTATTAAATTTAGGCCCTCATATCCTTATTACAGGAGATTGACCTCGCTCAGTCTAAGGTGTGGGTTCAAATAAGGATATGAGGGCCTAAATTCTTTTCAAACCCAATCTTTTAGAGTAGATCTAGATAGTTCTAAACTCTTCTTCATCAATTCTTATAAATAAATCACACTCTTTTACTCTGTTTGTAGTTATTTCTATAATGAAAAAATTTTAATATCATCTAATTAAACTCAGGTCTTCGATGATAATTTCCCTATACAACATAAAGAAATTATTATTTACATATTTTTGGGTATATCTCACTTATACTGTTGATTTTTAATTAAATTAAGTCGATGTAACATTTAAATGTAATAATTAATAAAACAAAGTTGTAACTTGTTGAGAATTTCCTAGTCCGATCCCTTTATGTTGGCAATATGATCCATGGGCTTTCAAATTCATTATGAATCTTCTTTATAGGCTTAATCCAAGTCCATGAGCCCAATAACCCAAAACAACGTACGCTCAAAAAGTTCAATTTTTAAAAGAAGAATCAAAAGTGTAAAACCAAAGAAAATTTAAAGTGATTGAAAAATCAAAATAACCTACAAAAGAAAATTAAATAAGTCATAAAAATAAAGGCACTATAATATTAAGGTATGAGATATCACACCGAAATCTCTCTTGNTATCATCTAATTAAACTCAGGTCTTCGATGATAATTTCCCTATACAACATAAAGAAATTATTATTTACATATTTTTGGGTATATCTCACTTATACTGTTGATTTTTAATTAAATTAAGTCGATGTAACATTTAAATGTAATAATTAATAAAACAAAGTTGTAACTTGTTGAGAATTTCCTAGTCCGATCCCTTTATGTTGGCAATATGATCCATGGGCTTTCAAATTCATTATGAATCTTCTTTATAGGCTTAATCCAAGTCCATGAGCCCAATAACCCAAAACAACGTACGCTCAAAAAGTTCAATTTTTAAAAGAAGAATCAAAAGTGTAAAACCAAAGAAAATTTAAAGTGATTTGAAAAATCAAAATAACCTACAAAAGAAAATTAAATAAGTCATAAAAATAAAGGCACTATAATATTAAGGTATGAGATATCACACCGAAATCTCTCTTGAACGTTGGAGCCTGGAAGTGGGAGATATTTGGATTATTATATGTAATTACTTGAAGTTCTTTCTTTCTCTATCTCTGCCTGAACTCTTTATGGAAAAAATTTGGTATCTTGATGATTGTGGAGATGAAGAAAGAAAATTTAGGTGCACTGTCGTACGGGACAAGTTGGAATTTTTTTATTTTTAATAATTGGTCGTAGGGATTTTTTTTTTCTTTTTTTTTTTTCAATGTGGGTGAATAGATGAGGAGTCCGTGTTAGTAATGCCATTATAACAATCATTGCTTTGAGTGTTAGTCACACTAATGGCCTCCCAAATTCCAAATATTCCACTTTTTTTTTAAAAAAAAAATTTGTGGCAGCGTGCATTCTATGACTGTGACTTGGTGGAGCACCATGGATGTAAGCAAATAAAAAAAAATCTGTAAAAAAAAAACATGATGAAGATGATGATCATGTACTTGTGGGTGGCCATTGTCAAATGTGGTGGCGCTTAATGGAGTGGTAATTATTGGTGTAAGCAACACGAAATGTGTTCATAATTATTATCAAAAGAATATCGCATAAATTTGAAGTATAAAATATTGAAATAATTCCAGGAACATTGCATGTCTAATTATGCAATTTTCATTTGGATCTCAAAAAAGTTATTAAATGATATGAATTGACATAAATAAAATGCAACCTTTTTAAATTACTATCATCTTGCAATTAAATAAATAAAAGTACTACGGCATATTTGACCCAAATCTTTCATTCTATAAATCAATGTTGGTTGTTTTTCTTGAGTGCTATTTTCATCATCTGGCAGAAAGTAATAAAATTTATGCTTCCTCTCCACTCACAACGATAAAGACAAGAAAATGAAAAAAATTTACAATTTTCTATGATCCTTTAGTTTTAAGGAGAAATTATCTTTTCCTATGCTAAACTTTGAGGTAAGATATACGCTACGTTTGTTTCGGTATAAAATAATTTTTTCGTGTTTTTCGGAGTTTGGTGGGATGGAAAATCGTGATCAAACTGAAATCATTTTCTGTTGACCAGAAAACCTTCACTAATCACTGTAAATTGGTTTCCTATTTTAAAAACCATAAACTATTTTTTGAATTTGAGTTTCTTATTTTCAAGTTGCCGGACCACAACCAAAACACCAAACAGACCTCCGCAGGACTACCGTCGGAACCCGGTCAGAACCCAACCGAGACCCTTTCGAGACTTAACCGGGACCCCGTTATGACTTCGCTGGGACCTTGTCAGGACACGTTGTGACACTTCCGGGATCCCGTCAACCCAGTCGAGTTCCCACTGGGATCCCATCAAGACCCCAACGAAATTCAACTGGGACCTCGTTTGGACCAAGCCAGGACCCCACTGGGACCAAGTCAAGACCAATTGGGGCCCAGCCAAGACTCGTTGTGGCATCGTCGGAACCCACCTGGACCTGGTCGTGACCCCGTCAAGACCTCATCAAGACACCGTTGGGACTCAGCCGGGACCAATATGAGGCGCAACCAAGACCCGTTGTGGCACCATTGAGATCGCGTCAGAACTCGTCGTGACCCTATTAGGACCTCACCAAGACCCCGTCGAGACCCTGCCAGGACCTCGTTGTGACACCGCCGGAATCCCGACGGTGTATATCTCACTTATATTATTGATTTTTAATTAAATTAAGTCGATGTAACATTTAAATGTAATAATTTATAAAACAAAGTTGTAACTTGTTGAGAATTTCCTAGTCCGATCCCCTTATGATGGCAATATGATCCATGGGCTTTCAAATTCATTATGAATCTTCCTTATAGGCTTAATCCAAGTCCATGAGCCCAAGAACCCAAAACAACACTCAAAAAGTTCAATTTTTAAAAGAAAAAGCACAAGTGTAAAACCAAAGAAAATTCAAAGTGATTTGAAAAATCAAAATAACCTACAAAAGAAAAATAAATAAGTCATAAAAATAAAGACACTATAATATTAAGGTATGAGATATCACACCCAAATCTCTCTTGAACCTTGGAGCCTGGAAGTGGGAGAAATAAACTGGATTGTTATATGTAATTACTTGAAGCTCTTTCTTTCTCTATGTCTGCCTAAACTCTTTATGGAGAAAATTTGGTATCTTGATGATTGTGGAGATGAAGAAAGAAAATTTAGGTGCATTGTCGTACGAGACAAGTTGGATTTTTTTTTTTCTTCTTCTAATTGGTCGTAGGGTTTATGAGTGAAATGAAGAGATGAGAAGTCCGTGTTAATGCCTAAGGGTGTACAACCGGTTGCGGTTATGGTTATAGTTATTCTCTACAAACTACAACTGCAACCGGAGTTTTCGGTTATTCCATTTTAAACAACTGCAACCAACTACTGGTTGCTATTGCTAATAATCGGTTTTAATGCGGTTTTAAACTAGTTACTAATCGGCAACCGGTTTTAACATAAAGGACCTTTTGGACATTCTTTTAATTTTTTTGACATCTTTTTGAGCTATTTTAAACACTTTTTTTTTGTCCTTTTTAGAGCTATTTTACCTCATAAAATAAAATATTATAAAATGACATAAGAATTACACATGAAATTAATAGAAACCTATAACCGATAACCGCAACCGGCCTAAGCGGTTATCCAGTTATCTGGTTGCAGTTATTTTTTATTTTTCAGTTATTCGGTTATCCGGTTATTTTCGATTATCCAGTTATAAGCGGTTAATAACCATCCCGCTTGTACACCCCTAATAATGCCATTATAACAATCATAGCTTTGAGTGTTAGTCACTCTAATGGCCTCCCAAATTTCCAAATATTCCACCTCCTCTACTTTTTCTTGAAATACTGATTGCTTCAATTTTCCTCTTCTTATTTTTCTTTTTTCTTTTTCAATACATAATTATCTGGCTGCATTTTTTTCTTTTTGTGGCAGCGTGCATTCTATGACTCTGACTTGGTGGAGCACTATGGATGTAAGCACAAGTGTAAAACGAAAGAAAATTCAAAGTGATTCGAAAAATCAAAATAACCTACAAAAGAAAAATAAATAAGTCATAAAATTAAGACACTATAATATTAAGGTATGAGATATCACACCGAAATCTCTCTTGAACCTTGGGGCCTGGAAGTGGGATTATTATATGTAATTACTTGAAGCTCTTTCTTTCTCCATCTCTGCCTAAACTCTTTATGAAGAAAATTTGGTATCTTGATGATTGTGGAGATGAAGAAAGAAAATTTAGGTGCACTGTCGTACGGGACAAGTTGGATTTTTTTATTTTTTTCTAATTGGTCGTAGGGTACGATCGTTATTTTTTTATTTTTTTTCTATTCCATGTGGGTGAATAGATGAGAAGTCCGTGTTAGTAATGCCATTATAACAATCATTGCTTTGAGTGTTAGTCACACTAATGGCCTCCCAAATTTTCAAATATTCCACTTCCTCTACTTGTCCTTGAAATACTGATTACTTCAATTTACCTCTTTTTTTTTTTTTTTTTTTTTTTTTTTTTGTGGTCAGCGTTTATTCTATGACTGTGACATGGTGGAGCACTATGGATGTAAGCAAATCATAAAAATTCTGAAAAAAAAAAAAAATGATGAAGATGATGATCATGTACTTGTGGGTGGCCGTTGTCAAATGTGGTGGCGCTTAATGGAGTGGTAATTATTGGTGTAAGCAACACGAAATGTGTTCATAATTATTATCAAAAGAATATTGCATAAATTTGAAGTTTAAAATATTGAAATAATTCCAGGAACATGGTCTAATTATGCAATTTTCATTTGGATCTCAAAAAAGTTATTAAATGATATGAATTGACATAAATAAAATGCAACCTTTTTAAATTACTCTCTTCTTGCAATTAAATAAATAAAAGTACTACGGCATATTTGACCCAAATCTTTCATTCTATAAATCAATGTTGGTTGTTTTTCTTGAGTGCTATTTTCATCATCTGGCAGTAAGTAATAAAATTTATGCTTCCTCTCCACTCACAACGATAAAGACAAGAAAATGAAAAATTTTACAGTTTTCCATGATCTTTTTGTTTTTAAGGAGAAATTATCTTTTCCTACGCTAAACTTTGAGGTAAGATATAGGCTTCGTTTGTTTTGGTCTAAAATAATTTTTAGAAATAATTTTTTGTGTTTTCTGATGTTTGGTGGGGCGAAAAATCGTGGTCAAACCGAAATTATTTTCTTTTGACCAGAAAACCTTCACTAATCAACGTAAATTGGTTTCCTATTTTAAAAACTGTAAACTATTTTTCGAGTTTAAGTTTCTTATACTCAAATCGCTGAACCATAACCAAAACACCACTAGACCCCTGCTGCACCACGGCCGAAACTCGGTCGAAACCTAGCCGGGACCCGGTCGAGACTTCACTAGAACCCCGCCAGGACCTAGTCGGGACCCCGTTGGGGCCCCAATGGGACCCATTGTGACACCTCCGGGATCCCGTCGACCAGTCGGGTCCCCGCGGAGACCCTTTGAGACCCAGTCGAGACCCGTCTGGACCAAGCCGGGACCCTATCGGGACCAATCCGAGGCCCAGCCATGACATGGTTGTGGCGCCGTCGAGACTTCGTCGTGACCCCGTCAGAACCTCGCTAGGCCACTGTCATGACCTTGTCGAACTCAACCGTGACCCAGCCAGGACCCGTTGTGGCATTGGCGGGATCTTCTCGGAACCCGCCAGGACCTCGTCATGACCCCGTTAGGACCTCGCGGGGACATCTTCGTAACCCCATCAGGACACCGTTGGGATCACGTCGAGGCCTCCCCGGGACCTCGGTGGGACCCGTTGTGACCTACGGGAGGGATGAAGTTAAAAAAAATTGAAAGATAGATACACTAAATTGAAAGTTTTTTAATTTAAGTGAAATTTTGGGGAGTTAAGTGAAGTTTCCCCTAAAAAAAGTGAGATGAATAATTTCTAAATAAAAAATTTAACATTTTATTTTCCTATAAACATTGATAGGTATTATTATATTAAAATAAAAAAGTCTCATTTGAAATTTTTACCTTAGATCTCAATATATACTAAGCCTCCCTTTGGGATGTGGGTATGTGGTTATGTGGGAAGAGCTTTGAGAATTATGACCAATTTTATTACTTATTAAGGAGAAACTTCACTTAACCTCCTTGAATTTTTATCCCTTTTGCAATCACTCCTCCAAAGTTCAAAAACTCACAATTTAGTGTATCAAATTTTAAAAAATTTGCATTGTTACCCTTCTGTTAAAATTTTCTGCTTCTGTTAGGATTTTTTGCTAAATCTTAATGAGACCTTAGAAATTCCAAAATATATTTTTTTTAATATATATAAATAAGGTTATTTTATAATTTTATAAATTTTACAGTGGTATGAATGTCATTTCACACTTTTACTGTCGGATTTAATCTCAAACCTTAACTAGAGGGGTGACATTACAAACTTTTTATAGTTTGATAGCCTAAACTGAAAATTTTTTAAACTTTAGAAAGTAATTACAAAAGCAATAAAAGTTACGAGGAGTTGAATGAAATTTTTCCTTATTCGGTTATTCCTATCTTATGCAAGCTGTTTTTCTCAAACATGCGTTGGTAGTATAACATCCATTACATATATAGCAGACCGCTCAGGGTTGGTTTTTAAATTTTATTTAATTTGATCAACATTACCAACTCTTTTAATCTCCGTGAATTTGGTTTCATAACATCTTCAATGAATAAATAGTTTGGGGGAGAAGTCTAATTACAAAGGGTACCATCCTGATCGTGTTTAATAAAGGAGAAATGATTTTATCAAACGTGAATATTTGGTGAGAGTATTATTGATGGAATATGAATGCATCTTTTTTGTGTGAATAAAATTTGATCTTTAGGCACTGTCTTTTCTTTATTCTTAAGCACAGAAATTAGTGTGTATAGCTAGATGAAGACATGGTTGCACATGGAATATCTCCATCGATCATGCCTATTTCTACACCATGGGGCACGGCATTCTTAAGCCAAGTAATTTACTATGAAGAGTAAACAAAAACAAACAAAAAAAAAGTAACTTGTTACAAAGCGAGGATCGATGAACAATAATCACAAAGCAGTACTATTAACTGCATATCATTTACGTTGAATTTAGTCATGGATACCCCAGATTCACCAATGGAGTATGTTTATCATTGTATTAATATTGTCGGTACAATGTCATCATTGGTAAACGTGAAAAGGAAATTAAAAGATAGTTCATGAAAACTATTTATTTATTTATTTATATCTTTCATTAAGTAGTTGTTGTCATGCTCAGAAAAGATAATTTTTTTTTTTTTTTAAATAAAGATAAACGTTTTGTTTCCATATTCCCTTTGCCAATAATTTAACGTACAGTTTCTTTGGACTAATAACTGTTTGACATCAA
Organism: Betula pendula; assembly: GCA_900184695.1. Lineage (NCBI taxonomy): Eukaryota > Viridiplantae > Streptophyta > Magnoliopsida > Fagales > Betulaceae > Betula > Betula pendula. Next base: position 76,802 of record FXXK01001547.1, on the reverse strand, counting down.
GAATTAAAAAAAGAGTAGTCAGGTAAGTAAGTAGAACGTCAAAACTAAGGATAAGTTAATTTGGTGATAATGACAAGGGTATTATAGATGGGACGACCATTGCTGTCAAGGACGATAACCTACAAGTTTCAAACCAAGGATAAGAAATGTGTGAACTTAGATATTTGTAGTGACAATTTTGCTCCACTCCTGATTTTAGACCTTTTGGAAGAGGCGGCTAATGGGGGGAGTTTTGACAAGATAAATGATAAAAATTATTCTTTGTCCCATCTCTATATAGTAGATTGAGTAAATTCATCATTCAATTTGTGAGACCCACATGTCGGCCAATGGCCCTACCAATCCAATGGTAAATTTACAAAAAAAGAGATTGGGAGATGATTTAAATGAAGTGTAACGTCCCTCTTTTGAGAAGTCTTCATATACTCACAATAATTTGCATTGTGAAATTTAGAACTTAGACCTCAAGTAGTAACAACATGAATTTCTCAATATTAATAATAATTGGGATTAATAAAATTATCAACTTTCAATCCAACCATCTGCATAGATATTAATACCAAAATCAAGAGAGCAATAAAAGAAATAAATATAGAGATTTTAGTAACAAAGTGAAAAACTCTTCAAAAAGTAGTAATTAAAATCACTTTGAGAGCCAGCCAATTCCAACAGCATCCAATATAGAAGATTTTAATTAAAGTCTTTTTTAGTGAGCCTATGTGTTTAATCAATTTTAGATATTCTAAATGTCCAGCTTGAAACATTGAACTTTACGACCGACATTGCATTTTAATACCTCTATCATGCCTATTGAATTTTTACACCGTGGTGAACGGCATTCTAAAGCTAGATGAAGACTTGACAATCTTCTCAAAGTACTCATGATCCCTATTTGGTGCTAGAATACATGCTTAACAGGATCAAGTTTGGAAAAGTAGTGATCAGATTCTCACACCAAATTTTCCTGATATCCAAGAAAGATTGGACACCACCACTGACATTGCAGTGGAATATCTTCTTCAAGACTATTCTACACCGTTGTGAACGGTGTGACTAAACCAAGTAAAGTCTTCAGTACTTCATGTACAAGCATGAAGACTCGGTTTAGTTTTTTTTTTCTTCTTTTCTCTTTTTATGTTCATCATAAGACAGAAAAGGAGGAGAATAAATGTGTAACTTGTATTTATTTTATTAGATGTAATTTCAAATCAAATGTTATTGATTTACTGATAAAACTGTTTTGTTTACCATCTATTTGAAATATCTAGTACTAGTTTAAGTTAAGTGACTCGTTTAAATGGTTCGATTGTTAAAGTAATTTTACGTGGACACCCATTTACTACAATTAAAGACGGATTGAACATTCTGCCGCTAGGATTATTGCACATCATTTATCTGGAATTTAGCCACAGATACCACAGATTCACCAAAGAATTAAGTGAGTTGATGGACAACAAGAAATTAAATAATCGATCAATTGCATCTTCTCCTCATGATCAATAGCAATGAAAAGGGAGAGATCTTGATGGACAACAAAAAACTTAACATATAAAAGGAGAGCAATCTTGGGGCATCTCAAGATTATATATTTTATAACTTCTTGAACATAGCTAGCAATGTTTCTTATTCTTCTTGTTCTATTTGTTTTTTTTGACGAGTGGGATCGATTCAAAGAGAGAAAAAGAGAATAAATATGTAACTGTTATATATTTTATGATATGTAATTTCAGATCAGATGTCATTGATTAACATACAGATCTGTATGTTACCCTCTTTTAGAAGCATCGATCTAGTATTTACAAAAAGTAGTTCAAAATATATATCATGACTACTTAACTGGAAAAATCTTTTACTTCGTCGAATTTTGCGAGACTTATCGAACATTAATCAACAGAGACAAGTTTCAATATCTCTTTGAGAAAAACGAAATTTCTAAAACACAGCTTCATTAATTTAGCGGTAATTTAAAACGTTAGGTTGTGGGTTCAATGTCATCATTCAAAAATGTAAAAAAGAAATTAAAAGAAAAAGGAATTATATAAGGTAGGTCCTTAAAACTATTTATTTAATATATCTTTCATTTTAAAAAAAAAGTTAAAAATTTTCATGATAACATATCGATTAAAAATTTACTTGTAGAGATCTTTCAATTTCTTCTTTTCTTTTTTCTCTTTTTTTTTTTGTTTTTTTGTTTTTTTGTTTTTTTTTTGTTTTTTGTTTCTTGTTTTTGGTGCTTCCCTTTTTAAATTGTTGTTCCTATGCAACTAGAAAAGAAAAAAAAAAAATGTTTTCATATTCCTTTCGTGAACTTTGCCATGACAATGTTGTCAAATTTTTAGACCCCACACGGTGCTAAATTAGTAGGCATTGGGAGTTTCAAAAAGTGGTAGACTGGTAGCGTGTATTCTCACAACAATTTTCAAAAATGTTGAATATCTCCATCGATCATGCCTATTTCTACACCGTGGGGCACGGCATTCTAAAGCCAAGTACTATCTGACCAGAAGAAGAAATGTTGCACATGTTGGCTAATTTTCTTAACAATTAATGATTATTAATGTATGTAGTCGGGAGAGAAGGAACAAGAGTATGTACAAGAGTTGGCTAATTTTTTTGTGAGTGAGTTTTTTTGCTAATAATTTGTTATCAATGAATTATAAAATATTCACATTAAAAAAAATATTATAATAATAAGCAAATTAAAATATCTTAGTCATGAGCTCGAGTTAATCTACTAAATTTTCCTGATGTCCAAGAAAGATTGGACACCACCATTGACATTAAGGTAGGTAATTATTATCTCTCTCTCTCTTTTTCTTTTTTCTTTTTTCTTCTTTCTTCTAAAGCAATGTGAACTTGGAAAATACCATTTGAACTTCCAAAAAGAAAAGATTTAGAAGGAATTGTGAAGAAAGTAAAAAAGATCTTTGTCACTTAAAAATTTATATTATAGAGAGACCTTTGGTTCTTTTTTCTCTAAAATAAAATAATATAACTTATTTATCTATCAACACTTTTACGTCCACTAAGAGCATTCTTACCTGGCTCTTTAAAGTAGGAGAGCCAAAATTTATTTCATACTCTCTACTTTGAAAAAAAAGTAGGGAGCATGAAATGACTTTTTATTAGTAGGGAGCTATTTCATTTTCTACTTCTCTTTAAACTAATAAAATATTAATCTATCTCTCAAACTTTTTGTTTTTCCTGATTTTCTTTATTTTTCTCTTTTCTTTTTTTTCTTTTTTTCTTTTTCATTGTTTCATGCTGGGGAAAGCAAGACTCTTTTTTTTCTTTTCTCCTCTTTCATCCTTATTTTGAGGATAAAAAAAAAAGGTAACTAAATCAAACATGTTGTCCACATAAATGGTAGCTTTGGCCCTAGAGAATACAATTTGAAATTGTTTAATATTTCTTTTTATAGGAATTTTAGTGATGGGCATTGTCAAAAAATTAAATATTAATTAGCCAAAAAGGTGAAAGAAAAAAGACAAATTTTAAAAAATATGACCATTAAAAAAATACAAATTTTCAAATATATGGATGTTGGAGAAAGAATAAAAAAATTCTTAAAATATTATATTTAAATAAAAAAGTGAAAGTGAATCCCTACTTTAGAGAACCGAATATAGGTGCTTAGAAAAAATAAATAGTTAAAATAAGAAAATATAATTTTATCTTCAAAATATAAAATAAATATAAGAAATGAAATGAAAATGCTCTAACACATTTATTAATCGAGAATTTAACGGTGAAAGGTGGGTGATTGTTTTCTCTTTTTTTCTAAAGCAATGCCATGAAATTTCTGCACTCCTTCCCTTCTTTTATGATTTACTTT
>FXXK01001547.1:40376-59072 GCA_900184695.1 Betula pendula | reverse complement strand
TTATTATTATTATTATTAAACATTTATTTATTTCTCAATATACCTAAAACTCATTATTTTCTTTGTCTTTGTCTTTAATCTTTTTCTTCTCTTTTCTTTGTATATTCCACATCTAAATGTTCAAGTGACCCACCTACATATATGTAATCATAAGGATCATTATGTAATAAAATAAAAAATAGACAAGGAAATTAAAGACATAGTAGCTAGGGCTCATTGACTAATAATTGTTGGGGTTACACAATATATATATTAGCATGCAGTTGTGACGCATGGTCATTGCTTCCTCAATCCACACCCACTTAACCAAGTTAAGCCCATTCAGTATTGCCTTTTTAAAGTCTGCTTTAGACAACAACAAATGCTCCCATCATTGTTTTGTCATGCATTTTGTGTGATGCAAGACAACTTGCAAATATAATTACGTTTTAGTTTTAATCTTTTCTTTTTTTTTTCTTTTTCTTGTACGTTCTCCTCTTCTTTGTGGATTTAAATCTAAGACTTACAAAATATCACATCTATGATTCACTTTAATAGAAAATTGACAATATTGTTCAAATATATATAGCTTAACTAGTAAAATAGAGGCTCAACCGACAAGGTGGCCAACTGGTTTTGTGAAACATGGATAGTGGGCGGAGTGGCTTCTTTATTATTAATTAGCTCTTAATTTGAAGTTTTGGTTGGTTTATTACAAATCTATTCACTTGTAGGTACTTATCTTTACCAGTTGCAACACTTATCCTTTGGATTTAATAACTTTGGATTTAATAACTTCAACAGTGAAATCCCATCTTGGATGGTGCTATTATCCAAAATTCAAAATTTGTCTTTAAACACACGGTAACAGTTTTACAAGAGGTATTCCACCATATCTATCTAACATATCTTCGTTGGAAATATTAATTCCTGGATATAACAAGCTTTTGGGCTCTATATCTTCCTCCATCTTTAACATATCCACCTTGTGAGAAATTTATCTAAAAAATAACATGCTTTCTGGTCCCATGCCATCCATTATTTCCAGCATGTCATCACTACAAGTAATAGTTCTTTACTATAATAAGTTATCTGGTGGACTTCCGGAAGATATGTTTAATCATCTTACAAACTTACAAAAGCTTGGTGTGTCTTACAATCAGTTTTATGGCCAATTTTCATCCACTTTGTTCAAGTGCAAACAACTAAAATATTTATCATTGTATGGTAATAATTTCACAAGAAGAGTATCTCCAAAAATTGGAAACTTAAGCATGTTTACCACGTTATACCTTTGGCTATAACGAATTTGAAGGTTTGTTTAGTGTTCTTTTAGCCTTTCGTGGATAAACAAACTTTGATATTCGTTTCTAAATGGTGACAATTTTTATAGGTATTATGACATTCACTGTTCAATTGCAAACAACTATATACAAATTTTGTCATTGTAAAGTAATAGATTTACAGAAAGTGTACATTCAAAAATTGGAAACTTAATTATGCTCATTGGCTTAGACCTTGGCAACAACAGCTTTGGAGGAATGTTTAATATTTATCTAAGTCTTTAGTCACTTAGAAAATTTTAATATTTGTTTCTAAATGGTAATTGTTTTATAGGTACTATTCCATCCACTTTGTTCAAGTGCAAACAACTGCAATATTTAATTTTGTCCAATAATGGTTTCACCGGAAATATACCTTCAGAAATTGGAAACTTAACCATGCTCACAATCTTATACCTTGACGACAACAATTTTGGAGGTATGTTTAGTCCTACTTAATTAGTTGATATATTGATTAATGGATGACATCATTTACTCAGGATATGTGCCTTTTTATTGCCTCGGATTGAGTAATTTTCAATTGAAAGCACAAAATAATTATGCACAACATTTAAGGAGACAAAAGGATGTAATTAGGCACTCTCGTAAAAATAGAAAATTCTAGTAGATAGTAATTTAGGTTTCATTTGATAAAATTTTTGTTTTCTCTTTTTAAAACAAAAAAAAAAATTAACAAACACGCCAAACATAAAACACTCCTAAAACATATAAACAATTTTCACTTTTATATGAGATCAGAACACTTTTTAAAATAAAAAACAAGAAACACCCCAAAGAATATTAACAAAGTGTGATTTATTGTTGCTAGAATGTTATCCCTTGGGTTGGAAGAGCCTTACTCCGAACTTGGTGTTGATCGGTGATCGGTCATATATGTGGGTTGGGCTTTTCTAATGTAGCATTCACAAATCAAGTAGTGCAACAAAAACAATATGGTTTCCAATAACGTTGTATATTTAAAAGCAATTAAGCCCATTGCCGATTAATTGCCTTCTAAAAAAGACAACTGTAAATTGGTAACACTAATCATATTTGTATTTGATTAATTTAACACAAACAGTGATCTTAACAGCTTATGTATTCATCGTAAAATTACTTAATAATATCTTTCCTTAAAGAGAAATAAAACAAAAAACTTTCTATGATATTATGTCGAATAAAAAGTATTTATATGTAGATCTTTCAACATTCTTCCTTACTCTTCAATATTGATTTTATTTATTTATTTATTTGTCTTCCCTTTCCATTCAAGTCAATGACGTCAATGCCCAGCCAATGCACCATGATGGCACCATTATATCAAATATCACATTATACATCATTATTAAAATATAGCTCGACTCACTATCTACATGATTTATTCAAAATTTCACATTTTTTTTTTTAGAATCAATGATAATAAGACATATGCATATGTACATACACCCAAATATATATTATACATACAAAGTTTTATATTTTATTTTAAGAAAATCTTTACTTTTTGGTGTATTATTTTCATAAAATCTTGATTAATCAGTTTTACTTACCTTAAGCTCTTACACTACTATCACATGAATTACTACGCCTCAGTATGTATCATTCGCTCCTAAAAGCAAAATAATTAAATATCAATACCTAAAATAAAATGCATAATCTTTAAGCTATAAAACTCCTAAAAGTCAATTTCTCACTTTACTCTTTATATATTTCTCTCACATCTTATCCTTATTTCGTCATCTTCGTAAACCATTATTTTCTACCTTACACCCACACACGTACACATAGCAAAGAAACTATTAGCTTTCTTTTTTTCACTTTATACTAATTTCTCTTCTTTCACACTTTGTCTTTTTCCTCAATCTCTCTTTACATCCTACACACATCCGTAAGCCTCTATTATTATTAAAAATTTATTTATTTCTCAATATACTTAAAACCCATTATTTTCTTTGTCTTTTTCTTTAATCTTTTTCTTCTTTTTTCTTCTCATTACGTGACTCTCTCTCTCCTGTAAATTTCTTTTTCTTCCATAGTTGGCCGAAAACTTCACAACCCCTCACTCCCTCTTTCGGTTTTCTCTACAATTGTAACCAACACATCTTCCTTCATCTGAAAATCAAAGCCCATCAAATATACAAATCAAAACTCTAAAATCTCTGAAGAATTTAAACACCCACAATTAGCTATAGCAAGAAAATCCCCAAAATCTCATGAATTCACCACACAACTCCAATAAAACTCAGCAAAATCCCAAAGAGTTTCAAACACCCATCCTTTCTCCATAGCCAAAAACACCAAAATACAACAAAATTTATTTCTAAAATCATCAAGTAAATTAAAGGCAAGAAAATTTTCACCTTGGAAGAGGAGGTTTCGACCTCAAACCTTTACCTTCTCTCTTTTTCTTTCCCTCTCTTTCTATTCTGCGTGTCCCTCTCTCCCTCTCGGCTCCCTCTCTCTTCTCTTCCTTCTTTCTCTTCTCCCCTGTTTTCCCTTTTCTCTTCTCTGTTTTCTTAGTTTAGTTTTGCTTTTCTCTTCTTCTATTCAGCTGAAGCAAACGAAGGGGTGGGGAAAAAATATTTTAACGCTAAAAGACTTTATGGTGGGGGATGAGTCGTTTCCCCCAATTGTCAGTAGATATTTATTTATTTATTTTTAATCTTATATTTTACCCAAAAAGCCCATTAAATTTTCTGGATATTACAATGTCATCGCTGCAAGTCATTATCCTAGGAGGTAAAAATCTTTCTGGTCCCTCCATGTGAATACGTTTGATAATCTTTCCAACNTTTTCTCTCTCTGTTTTCTTAGTTTAGTTTTGCTTTTCTCTTCTTCTATTCAGCTGAAGCAAACGAAGGGGTGGGGAAAAAATATTTTAACGCTAAAAGACTTTATGGTGGGGGATGAGTCGTTTCCCCCAATTGTCAGTAGATATTTATTTATTTATTTTTAATCTTATATTTTACCCAAAAAGCCCATTAAATTTTCTGGATATTACAATGTCATCGCTGCAAGTCATTATCCTAGGAGGTAAAAATCTTTCTGGTCCCTCCATGTGAATACGTTTGATAATCTTTCCAACTTACAATAGTTTTGAATACCTTATAAGTAATTTTATGGCTAATTCCCATCTACTTTGTTCAAGTACAAATGAAAAAAACTTTTGTTAATTTCCATATACCATCCGCCAATAATTTAGAGCCAAGGGAACATTTTCTTTCGACTAATATATGCTTGAGGTGAAGAATTAGAAAAGTAGTAGTGAGGTAAGTAAGTACAACCACTAAACCAAGGATAAGTATGGTGATAATGACAATTGACAAGGGTATAGATATTAGATGGGACGATCATTGCTGTCAAGGTTTTAAGATTTGCAATATCAATCAAGGACCACTTAGAAATTTCAAAGTAGAAATGCGTCATTGCAGGAGAATTAGTCGATCTTGCAAAGTGAAAGCATCTAACTTTAAAACTGGGTTGAACTTGAAAGTGAATCTCGTGGCACCTAAATTAATTTTATGGATAATGATTTTGATTTTCTTTTACATTTTAACTTCTATTATGACTACATAATTTTTGCGCCATGCGCAGATTAATTATTAAAATGAATCTAAAATTTAAAGGTAAACAGAACATATATTGTAAATTAAAATTTTTCTTACTATGAATTTGTAAATTTGTTTTAATAGCACTTCTCAAAAGAAGAAAAGATAAATGTTGATTTGTATTAACTAAAAGTTTTAGTAAGAGAACTTTTCAAAAATTTTAGAACCCTTGGTAAGGTAATTTTAGCTACACAATATTTTCATTACATTAAAAAAGGGAAAGAAATAGTTGTTTGCATGCGATCTGGGAAAAAAAAAATGTTTTCAAATTTCATATTACCTTCGGCTTCATTAGTTTAGGGTTGAGCAACACTTTTCTGAGTCTTTTTTTTTTTTTCTTTTCTCTAAAAGTGAAATGACGTCAACGTCCAATTAAACCACCCCACCCTCTTTTTCCCAAAGCCCCTTTTTTTTTTTTTCAGGTGAAGTTTGGCTGTCTAAAATTTGGGACCATGAGTGAAAGGCACATGTGAAATGGATCTTTACGTGAATGAGTTTTACACTTGGGAGTATAGAATGGTAAAATAAGGGAAAAAAAGATCGGTGAAATCCAATGAATTTGGTTTAGGTGTTCAAATTTTACTTCAGTCTCATTTTCATTAAAAAAAAAAAAAAAAATCTCCAATTGTCTTTAGGAATCCCATTGACTTCTATATGAACGAGGAATCCAATCCAAATATAAAGAGAGAGGACGTGGAATAGCTACTCTAGCTAGGATATCATGACAAGTGGAAAACTTTGTACATGGCATGTGATGAGTAAAATAGTGGTTTGACATGCTTTCATTTATATGGTTCTAATACTTTCTAATTAGCTAAAAAAAAAAAATAGTTCCAAACATATAAGATGTTGGTGTTTTCCGTGATTTATTATATGGCCATTGGATAAAAATTGGAGCTAGTACAAGTTCAGAATTACTTGAAAATATAAGCATTTTTTGTGTATCAGGAGGCTTAAATGAAAATAACGCTTTCCTCGATGAAACATTGAAGGTTCACCTAAAAAAAAAAAAAGTTGAAAACAACGCTACAAATGTATAACTAGAAAATTTTGATATATATATATATATATGACCAACATATTATGTCAGCAAGAACTCGTAATAATCGTTCTTTTGTCTTTTAAAAATTAATAGGAGGTACTTTTTTTTCTAAAGCAAAAATAGGGAGTACTTTTTAATATAATTTCTTGAGATATTAGCATGGATCTTGTTAGAACAGTTTCTTAGTGGTGAGCACTGAATCAAGTTGCACTTGCCAAAAAAGAGAAATTGTAAGCATAAGAACTTGCTGGTATATGTTGATAGAAGCTAACTTCAATGCTTAAATCAGAAGTGCGTTTGAGGAAATGGGTAACAAATTAACGAGCAAGACTTTTGAACTAGCCAAAAGACCCTACGACCTGCTTGGAGTTTCCGACATAGCCGTTGGTGCCTTGATTTTAGTCTCATTGATTCGTGGGAACGATGCTATAACGTGAGAATTCGATTCCCTTCAAATCTGGAAAATTTTGAAGATTCCAAGATTAAGTAATAATGTTATTGGAGTTTATTCCCTGCTTCGCATGACACCGTGAGACCGAATTATTGGACTTCTCCATGGCCTATGGGTCGTTAATCAAATTTGTTTGCCAGCTTCAAAGGGTCGGATATCAAATCATTACTTTTTAATGATCCTTTTTTGGTTTTTTCTTCAATTTTCAAAAGTCAATGACGTCAAGGTAAAAATCGTTTGTTCTGGTTTGAATTTGTGCTAAATACTTCTTCTTACATACTTTTATTTTATTTTATATTTTACTTATATGATATTGTACATATATATTTGTTTCCTAGTAATTCCTATTTATGTTCTCATCCTTCTTTAGTTCTTTGTAGTAGGATGCACGCTATGGAATTCCTATTTATGTTCTCATCCTTCTTTAGTAATTCCTATTTATGTTCTCATCCTTCTTTAGTTCTTCATGATGACCAGTATTGTTAGATTGTATGATAGGGTCTCTCTCACTGTGTTTTAAGTAATTAGACTTTTCTTTTCGTCCTTTCTAGACAGTTCAATAACGTACGTTAACTTCCAAAATCAACCCATATATATATAGTACTCTTCTTTTCCAAAATCCCGTCTTCTTCTTTTTCTTTTTTTGTTTTACTTCTAAATTTTGGTTGCTGTCATTTCAGTATATATCACTCTCTTGTCCATCCTTGAGTTGAGTGCCACACTTATCCCATCCCAGTACCTCAACCGATGAGTTGGCTATATAGTCTTTACCGGTTGCAAGGAAAATAAGTTGTCTTGTGAACTCTTAGAAGATGTGTTTATTCATCTTCCCAAATTACAATGGCTTCATGTGTCTTAGAATCAGTTTCATGCCAAACTTCCATCTACTTTATTTAAGTGCAAATAATTGCTATATTTTATGGTTGTGGGCTAATAATTTAATAGGAAGAGCACATCTGAAAATTGAGAACTTAACCATACTTACCAATTTATACTTTGGCTATAACAAATTTGGAGGGTTTGTTTAGTGTTCTTTTAGCCTTTCATCGATAAACAAACTTTAATATTGGTTTCTAATGATAACTGTTCTATATTTACAGGAAGAGTACCTTTGAAAATTGGGAACTTCACCATGCTCAGAGAATTATACCTTTCCTACAACAACTTTGAAGGTATATATGTTTAATCCTGTTTTAGTTTGTTGGTTATATGGACAACATCATTGACCTAGGATATGTGCCTTTTTATTGCCTTAGATTGGGTTCCTTTCAATTAAAAGTACAAAATAATTTGTCCATAACATACCAAGAAACAAAAGGATCTAAAGAAGTTTGGGAAAATAGAAAATTTGAGTGGGTAGATATCTAATTGTCTATTGCTAGTAGGGTGTAAATATCCCCTTGGGATGGCTATCTCGGTTGGGAGTTTTAAAATTGGCTCCATGCAGTACAGCGAAAACATGATTTCAGTAATGCTGCATAAATAAGAATCAACAAAAGACTAAACATACTATTTTGTTTCTTCTCAACAAAATGATAACAAAGCATATTACCTGAAAAAAGATCAAACAACAAAACAAAGATTTGTTTATATGTGCTTTCCCTATCCTTTAACGAATGAAGTATGAGAGGAGAGGATGGCAAAGTGAGAGAATAAGAAATCCAAGTGGTGAATGGAGATCACAGAGAAAGAGAGAATAACGTACAGGGGAGGGGGAGGACAGCGGCGTCGTAACCAAGAGGCTGTGACTGAGAATTTTTTTTTTCTTTTAGTTTAAGACAAACAGTGACTCAACAAATTTTGTCTTCATCTCAAAACTATTATTTATATCTTTCACTAGAGAAAAAGAAGAAAGCGAAAACACAAATAGAATTAACTATCTCCATGGTTTGTTGTAAAAAACTAAAAGTGTTAATCACAAAGCAAAATATTGCTAGAAATTTTAGTTAGCAGAAAATTGCATTGAGTAAGACATTCAAGAAATTTTTTGTTAGATGCGAAAACCTTTTACTTCAATAAATACTCCAAAGACTCCCATCATTGTTTTGTTATGCATTTTGTGTGATGCAAGATGACTTGCAAAAATTATATTGTCTTTGCTAGTGAAAATAAAATTTGTCAATTCAACACACTAATTTAACCAAACTTGTATTTGATTAGTTTAAGATAGAGTGACCTCAAAAACTTGTCTTGACCTCTTGTACGTTTGTTTTATTTTTTATTTTTTAAAAAAAGAGAATCTTTTTTTCTTTTTCCTGTACTCCTCTTTTTTGCATATTGAAATCTAAGACTTACAAAATATGATATCCATGGCTCACACTAATAACAAATTAACGAGATTGTCCGCATAGCTCAACTAATTAAATAGGTGGCCAACTGACCATGTGAAACGAGGATAGAGGGCAAAGTGGATTATTTATTAATTATCTCTTAATTTGAAATTTTGGTTAGTTTATTATTAGATATCTGTTCACTTGTATGTTGGATTCTTTTAAAGTACATTATTTTTTGTTTTGAATAATATTGTTTGGTTGTTCATATTGTGCCAGGTGCAATACCAAGTGAAATTGGCAATCTACGAAACCTTGAGTTCTTGTATATGGGTTTCAACAACTTTATTGGTACAATTCCGTTTGAGATCTTTAATATCTCAACAATGAGTTCAATTGGAATGCAATTCAATAACCTATCAAGCCATCTTCCATCAAATGTGGGCCTCTTCCTTCCAAATCTTCAGGATCTTTATCTTGCGAGAAACAAATTGAGTGGGACAATACCTAGCTCTATCTCCAATGCTTCACAACTCATTGAACTAGATTTAGGCGAAAACTCATTCTCGGGCTTAATTCCTAAAACGCTTGGTAATTTAAAGCTCCTCAAGTGGCTTCGCCTAGCAAGCAATAATTTGACCATTGAATCTTCTACTCCAGAGTTCAACTTTTTCTCTTCTCTGTCAAATTTGGCTTATCTAAGAACATTAGATTTGTCAAGTAACCAATTGAATGGCATCCTTTCCAGTTTCATTGGAAATCTCTCAACTTCTCTTCAAGAACTTTACCTTGGTAATTGCAATATTAAGGGCAACATTCCAAGAGAAATAGGCAATTTAAGCAATTTGATGACTTTGTCCCTATGGTTGAATGAATTGGCTGGACCTATTCCAATTACAGTGGGACGATTGCACATGCTCCAAGGTTTGTTCCTTTCCAGCAATAGACTAGAAGGTCACATCCCATCCGATATTTGTCATTTGAAGATTTTGTTCGAATTAGATTTAAGTTCTAATAAGCTTTCTGGAGACATTCCTATATGCATGGATAATCTGACTTCTCTAAGATATCTTTACCTGGATGTTAACGAGTTATCTTCTACCATTCCCTTGAACTTGTGGAGTGTTACATATCTCTTGGTGGTCCAATTGTCATCAAATTCTCTAAGTGGTTCTCTCCCTTTAGAAATTGGAAATATGAAGGTTTTAATGAAATTGGATTTATCAAGTAATATATTATCAGGTGATATCCCAACAACAATTGGTGGCCTCATAAATCTAGTTAATCTCTCCCTATCCGGCAATGGATTAGAAGGCTCAATTCCTAAATCATTTGGTGGACTGCTAAGCTTGGAATTCTTGGATCTTTCCAATAACAATTTATCAGGAGAGATTCCCAAGTCCTTAGAAGCACTTTCATACCTCAAATATCTAAATGTCTCTTTCAATAGAATACAAGGAAAAGTTCCTGTAGGAGGACCATTTGTACACTTCTCTGCTGCATCATTTATGTCAAATGATGGACTTTGTGGTTCTCCCCGATTGCAAGTCCCCCCATGTAAAGAAGGTGTTTCTCGATCAAAAAATACTGTAGCAGCACGTATATTAAAGTATGTATTACCAACAATTGGGTTAACAATGCTTGTAGCTGCTCTTATATTAGTATGGACAAGACGTAGAAAAAGGAATGAAAAACTTCCGGTGGAGACAAAGGCATTACCACTAACGACATGGAGAATAATTTCCCAACGAGAACTTTTACAAGCAACAGAAGGGTTGAGTGCAAAGAACTTACTTGGTAAAGGGAGTTTTGGATCAGTATACCAAGGGACACTTTCAGATGGAATGGTTGTTGCAATAAAAGTTTTCAACTTGGAAGTAGAAGGAGCATTCAAGAGTTTTGACACAGAGTGTCAGGTACTACGCAATATCCGTCATCGAAATCTTGTCAAAATCATCACTACGTGTAGTAACATGGACTTCAAAGCTTTTGTATTAGAATACATGCCTAGTGGGAACCTAGAGAAGTGGTTGTATTCTCAAGACCATTGTTTGAGTATCTTCCAAAGACTAAATATAATGATCGATGTTGCGTCAGCACTGGAATACCTTCATTATGGTTATTCGACACCTATTGTTCATTGTGATTTGAAGCCCAGCAATATCTTATTAGATGAGGATATGGTCGCACATGTTGCTGATTTTGGCATTGCCAAACTGTTAGGTGATGGGGATTCTTTGATGCAAACCATTACTCTCGCTACTATTGGGTATATGGCACCAGGTGATGTTTTTAGCCTACAACTAGAAGTATGTTTGTCATTCTATTCATGCATACACGGATAACTATTCATGCACTATATATCTTTGGAATTTTTTCATTCACTATTGTGCAATACATAATTATGTTCTCATTATTTGTTGTTATGCTGCAAATAGAGTATGGGTCAGAAGGAATTGTTTCTACAAAAGGCGATGTGTATAGTTTTGGTATTTTATTGATGGAAACTTTCACAAGAAAGAAACCTACAGATGACATGTTTGCTGGAGAAATGAGCTTGAAGTGTTGGGTAGAGGAATCTTCACCCCTTTCAGTAATTAAAGTTGTTGATGCCTATTTGTTGAGAACCGAAAGGCATTATGCTTCTATGGAGAATTGTATGTCGTCCATAATGGGATTGGCTTTGCAATGTTGTGCTGAGCTACATGAGCAGAGGATTAATGCAAAAATTATTTTAATCACACTCAACAAGATCAAATTGAAGTTTCTACAAGATACTGAAGGAAGCTGATTATATGAGAACATCGAGTTTGTTTATAGCTCTTTCATGTTTGTGCTTTTGAAATAATATAATAGTCTTGAGACTTCCTTAAAGAGATTTTTTTTATAGCCATTGCTTTGTTATGGTAGATAATATAGTAACATTTATAACTAGTATTGTTAATGATTGTAGTGGCCTATAATTAGCTGCTAATCCGTATTCTAAGATACTTATTTTATTTTATTTTTTTTTATCTCCTGACACAAATGATAGCAACTGTGAGATTCTAATTTTGGTGCTCGATCGTAATAGATGTATCATTCCATGGGGCAGCCTGAGCACTTATTTTTCCTAGAATAAACTCATGCCAAGCATGTCACAAGTTGCATCATTGTATAAAAATTATTGATTTAGAGAAGGATAGAACTCTTACAAGAATTTCCTTTGCAATATCCAAGATTCCATCACCATGATCTAAAAATAAAGTAGTTTCCTATGGCAATGGTGAAAAAAATCATTCCAAGAAATAGTAACAACCACAACAAGAAAAGCCTTCAATTTCATCAAATTACATTCCACAATTTTTAGAAAACCAAAATACAAATCAATTTTTTTTGTTTTTTTGAAAAAAAAAAAAACTCCATATATTACTGCTCTAACTATATAATTTTTTTTTAAAAAAAATGATGACATCATATCAAGGCATCCCTAGTAAAATCTCTACTTGCTGGCGGACACTCACACTACTAAATATTCACATTTCTTTTAAAAAAAAATGACTTTTAACAATCTAATATCACAGCAAGTGTGATTAGAAAGATCGAAAAACTATGCAATTTCAATAGCGCTGCATTAAATCACAAAAGTATAGATTCATTTTAACCTATTTCTACTAACTGAAAATTACTTTACGAGAATTGGTTATTCACCAGAGTTTTACAACTCTATATAGTTTGATTATTTGATTTGTCAAATGAGTCTCACAAGAGACTTTGGACCTTGCCACGTGAGGCGTCTGGGGCTTTTATTTATTTATTTATTTGATTTTAGGAAATTTAGAAGTTAGTCTCTTATTTTAATATTTTGAAAAGGAAAATAGAACAAGAATTAAAAACCTTTTCACTTATTAATTCCATANCATGGGGATCTTGTATAAGAGACTGGCTCCTCTCCATTTCATTTGAAATTGAAAGCAATGAAATGGAGAGGATCCTTCTCCTTGTATATGTGGTACCAGCTGATACTAACACTTGAGAACTTAGTTATCTTTCATATTTGATGATGTGTCAGAATATTAGACATGTTTTCTAATATTTTAATATTTTGTAACGCCCCAGTTTTAGATCAATAAAACCTCACGTGGAATACCTCCGGTTTCCACGTGACATTATTACCTCAGAGATCAGTCTCACAGCGGATATATTTAAAAACACTAGGGAACAACTAAATTACACAATAGAGCTTACTGAAATACCTCGTGAATTAAAATACGTTAGATGTTTTAATATTACAAACATGTGCATACCAGATGCACCAAATAAAAGATAGTTGCAGCATATACCACAGATGACATACAATTGCAACATCAAGCTGTTTAGATATATTACAAATCATAATTAATAAAAACCAAAACACACCGAATACGAAGAGACATATTTACAGCAAAATAACGTCTCCTCCGGGACATAGGATATCCCTATATAGAAGTGTCTAATAATCATCAAAACTGACGAAAGGGTCTTCGCCTTCGTTTCCTGCATCACAGTCTATGTAAACATGACATCATCATATTTACATAGGCAAACAAGTGAGTCTACTGCATCCCAATACAAACAGGTAATTGAATTATTGAACAAGCATATGACAGATATAATGAATGAAATGATTGGATTTTCATGCATTGTTGTGAAGGCTTTGTTCAGTCTTAATGCAGCATAAAATTACACTCCGCTCATAATGGGCCAACCCCGGATTAACGAACGTTACACCTCCCCTACTTAGCAGATTGTTGATT
This sequence comes from Betula pendula, assembly GCA_900184695.1. NCBI lineage: Eukaryota > Viridiplantae > Streptophyta > Magnoliopsida > Fagales > Betulaceae > Betula > Betula pendula. The sequence goes on along the minus strand of FXXK01001547.1, from coordinate 45,625 downwards.
TGCACTGGAACCGACATTTCAGTCTCTGTTCTTATTTCCTGGTTTAAGGACAAGGCTCTTGCCAACTGAATCAGCCATCTCCCCGCCCACATCACCAGCTGGGACAAGACCTTTTTTTGTCCACTGGATCAGCCATCTCCCTCGCCACATGACCAGCTTAGTGTCACATCATTACCATTTCATGAATATGTGGTTGTAATGTAGGAGCAGTTTATAATACATGCAAATGAATAAACAATAACTGAATATAAAGAAAACTGTGTCAGCCTCAGTAAGTACTTCCATACTTACCCTACTTCCGCAGAATAATAGTAATCCACCACTGCCTAACAATATGGATACACAAAATAACATACATCAGTGACCAATCAATAATATATTGGTCAGTCTTCAGGATCCTTGCTCTTAGCCTTTATTATTATCCATCACTTCATTTTTATTACTTGATTTTATCCATATATATATATATAATATATACAAGTCATAGTTTGTGAGTATTCTCACATATTGTTCATAATTTTATTCAAAACATTTAACTTATGAGGTCCCACATAAGTGAGGACATGCCATAAGGATCCCGTTGACAATAATGTAAATCATCCAATATTGCACTCGAATACCCCATCGAAGTAAGAGCATAATTCGATATGAGTATTTAAACAAACAAGAGGTAATACTGCATAAAGTCCCACTATTAGTAAGGGCTTATTATGAGTTATATGTATGTAGTGTAAGAATCTCTTATAGCCAATTTCACTCAACTTCATGCTTATACCGCCGAAGGGCAGGGCCACCATGACGTTTTTACATGAGTTTGAGTGTTTTCCACTATAAGATTAAAAATACAACCAACAAACAATATATAGGTTATTTTTACAAGTCCTTTAAAACCCTTTCCATTTTCCTTTGAAAACAAGCTTGTGCTTGCTCCCATTTTTAATTCTTTTGAGCACTTTAGGATCTTTGAACTAAACCAATAACAAGCACACTTCAAACATATATTAGGACATCAAATATATGTTAGATATATCAAAAATCAGCAAGAATATTAACAAATAGGTTAGCATCAAAAACCCCACAAAACCCTATAGATGCCGAATGGGTGTAGGATGAGTTCTTGGTATTTTCTCATGATTCCAAAGCCCAAAGATCAATGGAAACATGATACAAAATAGTTTTTAGAATCCTCATAAGTGATCATACATAGCCTGCACAAGCAGGTTGTGAAAAACCACAAAAATTCTCCAACACCCCCTCTATTGACCCAGTTTTGAAGCTAATTGAGGGGATGAAGTTTTCATACCTCAAATGGACTCCAAAACTGCTTCTAAAAGGTTGGGTTAGCTGCTGGACACCTCAAGCAAGGTTGGGTATAAGTTCTGGACAGTTTGGAGAAGAACTCCTCAAAAACCCCCTAGGTGCCGTGAGAGTGTGTGAGTGAGAGGAATGAGAGATTTTCTGCATGTATTGCATGGAGGGAGTGGTCTAGCTGCTGGGTGCTCATCTTACATTTATAGGAAGAAGCCAAGGCTTCTAAAGATACGCCTTTCATGCAAGTCACCAAAAATCTTCAAAAGTCAAGATCACTTGATGACTTTTTTGGATTTTTGTGATTTCTTTCTAGCAGCTTCTTCCACTGCCAAGTATCATCCACCCTAAGCTCCCAAAATCAGCAAAGAGCCGGCCCTACCCAGTGAATTTAGCAGTTTCAAGCTAATTTCAACAGTTTGAGATTTAAGACCCGGGTTAGGCAAAAGTTAACTGTCTCGGAATTGAATTCCGATTTCACCAAACCGAAGCAAAAACCATTTATATACTAAATAGAGTCAATTTATGAATAAAAATCAAAATGGTGAAACTCCATTTTAGAAATAAGGCTTAGGTCAAAAGTGCCACGTAAGTGATGAATAGTCATCTTTATGCTTAAAGGGTCAACGGATTGACTTTTTTTTGAAAATCTACTATGTCGTAGAAAGTTTCGATACAAGCATAACGGGCTTCAGTTTGAGAAAACTGAGTTCGTTTGACCCAGTTTTTTATACTTACAAGATTGATCGTAGAAAAACGATCATTTTCTAAAGAGAGTTTTAAGGGTTTTAACCAAAAATCTCTTAAATTCATGAACGCCTCTAAAACCATTACCATAGCTAAATGATAATGTTTCCTCAACATATATCATTTAGTTTAATAATATGTTTAAGAGAATTAGAATTCCCGGCGTCACATATTTGATTTGGTGAGAGACTTGATGTTATCTTTTTATCTTAAGTTATGTTATGATGCTTTAGCGTTATGCTTTGACTATTAGTGAGTGCTTAATTATGTGGCTATTTTGTGGTGTTAAAAGAGAATGTTTCTTCCTTTCACAGCATTGTCATCTTAGCAAAGGAGTCATAGTAACTCTTCCAATTTATTTCCTTAATACAAAGAAGTTACGATGACACTCAATTTAATTACCAGTTAATTAGTTTCATGAGCGTTACACAGTTAAAGTGTTCTACCCAATTTCTTCTTAACTTCCTCTCTGACAGAGGTTTATTGGCTATCTTTGCCAACTACCAGAACCCCCTTTTTGCATAACACAATCATGTTAATTCAAAAACAAATGAAATACACACTAGGGGTCTAGTCTAAATGAAAGTAAATCCCTTTTCGCCCCTGGAAGAGAATATGACAACTTAAAACCCTTTGATGTGGCTTTATCACCAAATTTAATAGTAAAAAACATAACCATCCAAAATATATTGTCTTCTTCAGGTTGCCTCATGCCCTAGGTGCTAATGCTAGAGAGCCTCGCCACTAAACTTCCAAAACTTACTATGAAACTAACTTAAAGTAAAAAGATTTGACTTTAAGACAAGTTTACCAACCATAATATCCACTAATAAGGGGCAATTGTGTGGTTGCTATTATCAAAAAGCTTGCTTTTGCTCAAGTTACTTTATGTCAAACTGCAAATATGGAAACAATTGTGGTGAGCACAATTCTTCAAACACATGGAAAATTGTGATCCATTTAATTGTTCAGCCAGATACATTCTTGATACATTCCTTGACCCGCATACAATGACATGACAAGCACACTCATACGTGTTCTAGTCGACTACACCAAAAGCAAGGATCCATAGAACAAACAAAAGAAAAAGCTAGCAAATTCTCTCTCTCAAATACAACCACAGCCTAAGTCAAAATAGAATAACATAAATTGTGATTAGACCAATCGCAGCCTAAGCCAATTCAGCTATGATCTTTTAATAATATAAAAGTGCCCCAGTAGCAGCAAATGTAGGTGTAGAGAACTACATATAATGCTTTAAACAAAAAACGATTACATACGTTGTAAGAATCAACAATTTAAGTAGAAAGTTCTAATTGCTACCCATTTAAAAGCCTTCCAACTAACAAACTACCCAATCACTGTAGTACGAGCAGTACATGATAATACTCTTTTTTTCAAGTCATTTTGAACTACTACCAGCAAGCAGATTTGACTAACATGTTATTGGATATTCAAAGTTTGAGGCTTGGGACTAGATCAGTGAAACCTCCTGCAAAAAAAGACAAAGGAAATAATTTTACACTTTACAAAAATCCAGTTAACAAGGACATCAAGGCTTCATCTATACAAAGAGGTTTAACTTGGAAAGAATAGTTCACATTCCACACTTTTAAAATGAAATTTTGAATTTGATACACACGTGAAAAAAATTATAACAACTTTTATGACAGAAACAAGATACATAGCACAATAAAGAATAAGGTTGGAGAGATTGTATCCAGACAAAAAATCTTGATGAAACACAACAATAGATAATCTATGTTTTGCATATCAATGAAATCTTCTTCGACATATCGTCTAAGCAAATCTTCTACAGTGGTTGGGACATTATTGTTTCAGTGATGTTGGTGAGATCCTTTAAGTGAAGACTAATTTTCCTTTCATCGTTCAAAGTAATATGTAAATTTTCTATTGTGCAAAATTTTCTGCTCACTCCCATAACTTCAAAAGGAGAGTCGGTCATGTCTTGGTTTTTCCAGGTTGCGCATACTAATTATCTCTATTTCTACAAGTGTCTTGGTAAGTCATAGGCCCTTTCACCCCAAACCGCTTACATACTAATATGCTTCATTTCACTTTTCACACAAAATTGAATTGGAAATCAAGAAAATATTGGAGTAAAAAAAAATTTGGAGGCATATCAACAAGGTTTTTGTTAATTTTGGTCAACTAATATCATATAAATCATTACAAACATGGAGTAAATAGAAACCACTTAAGTAAAAATTGCATCAGTTAAATTTTATAATGTTAGTTGCAAAACTTATGAATACCACAGTTGCAGAAAGGGTCATCCACAGTTTTCTATTTACATGAACTTCTCCAATAGAGAACTACCCGTTCAAAAACTGTCTTATGAGTTTCCTACTACACTAGCTACCATCTGTCGAATCAAAGTACTTAAAAGCCCAAAAATTAATATCACAGGCTTGAACATTCCTTAATCCTTATTGATCTTTAGTTGTGATTATCCATCTACAATCACTTACGAGGAATTATCCCCAAGTGTTGAACTAGGCTACCTTAGTTTTTCCTCGATGACAATGTAATTAGATTCTCTTAACTTCCAGCTTCATTATATGTTGGCAAACAAAAATGATAGGTTATCGTGCATCCAACAGTGGATTGTTGTTTTCACAGTGAAAGATGCGAGGATGGGTGAAGTTGGGCAAGTAGATGATTGTCCTAGAAACTAATTGTGTGACACAGGGGATCCAGTGGCAACATTGATCCGTCTATATCACACTATAGAGAAGCCACAAGTGCTTATCGCGAGGCCATTTTCATCCATTTTAATGTCAGATGCTAACGGAGAGTGTAACTTATAGCGTAGAGGTAGGTTGGAGAAAATGGAGTATCACTTTTAAGTTTAGTAGCCTAAAGCTGCAAATAGACAGTATATCGAGGGGGTTAAGAGTATTTTTTTTTTCTTTAAAACCAAATTAACCCAAAACATGATCAAGGAAAATTAGATTAAAAGCTCATGGCAGCTGCATAAGACTAACACCTTTGCTTCACTTTTATCTTCTAGTTATTCATTGCTTTATACCTAACTTATTACTTAAATATACAAACAGGTACTGCAGCATGAACTAATGCAAGCGAAACTTCAAATGCCTCTGCTAACTGGAAGTTTTTCCTTTCCTCTTTCTTTCTCTTCTTTCTTATAAGGATACACACACAATGGACAC
>FXXK01001547.1:23574-40351 GCA_900184695.1 Betula pendula | reverse complement strand
CTCCCCCGCCACATCACCAGCTGGGACAAGACCTTTTTTTGTCCACTGGATCAGCCATCTCCCTCGCCACATGACCAGCTTAGTGTCACATCATTACCATTTCATAGAATATGTGGTTGTAATGTAGGAGCAGTTTATAATACATGCAAATGAATAAACAATAACTGAATATAAAAGAAAACTGTGTCAGCCTCAGTAAGTACTTCCATACTTACCCTACTTCCGCAGAATAATAGTAATCCACCACTGCCTAACAATATGGATACACAAATAACATACATCAGTGACCAATCAATAATAATTGGTCAGTCTTCAGGATCCTTGCTCTTAGCCTTTATTATTATCCATCACTTCATTTTTATTACTTGATTTTATCCATATATATATATATATATATACAAGTCATAGTTGTGAGTATTCTCACATATTGTTCATAAATTTATTCAAAACATTTAACTTATGAGGTCCCACATAAGTGAGGACATGCCATAAGGATCCCGTTGACAATAATGTAAATCATCCAATATTGCACTCGAATACCCCATCGAAGTAAGAGCATAATTCGATATGAGTATTTAAACAAACAAGAGGTAATACTGCATAACGTCCCCACTATTAGTAAGGGCTTATTATGAGTTATATGTATAGTAGTGTAAGAATCTCTTATAGCCAATTTTCACTCAACTTCATGCTTATACCGCCGAAGGGCAGGGCCACCATGACGTTTTTACATGAGTTTGAGTGTTTTCCACTATAAGATTAAAAATAACAACCAACAAACAATATATAGGTTAATTTTACAAGTCCTTTAAACCCTTTCCATTTTCCTTTGAAAACAAGCTTTGCTTGCTCCCATTTTTAATTCTTTTGAGCACTTTAGGATTTTGAACTAAACCATAACAAGCACACTTCAAACATATATTAGGTACATCAAATATATGTTAGATATATCAAAAATCAGCAAGAAATATTAACAAAATAGGTTAGCATCAAAAACCCACAAAATACCCTATAGATGCCGAATGGGTGTAGGATGAGTTCTTGGTATTTTCTCATGATTCCAAAGCCCAAAGATCAATGGAAACATGATACAAAATAGTTTTAAGAATCCTCATAAGTGATCATACATAGCCTGCACAAGCAGGTTGTGAAAAACCACAAAAATTCTCCAACACCCCTCTATTGAGCCAGTTTTGAAGCTAATTGGAGAGGATGAAGTTTTCATACCTCAAATGGACTCCAAAACTGCTTCTAAAGGTTGGGTTAGCTGCTGGACACCTCAAGCAAGGTTGGGTATAAGTTCTGGACAGTTTGGAGAAGAACTCCTCAAAAACCCCTAGGTGCCGTGAGAGTGTGTGAGTGAGAGGAATGAGAGATTTTCTGCATGTATTGCATGGAGGGAGTGGTCTAGCTGCTGGGTGCTCATCTTAACATTTATAGGAGAAGCCAAGGCTTCTAGATAGCCTTTCATGCAAGTCACCAAAAATCTTCCAAAAGTCAAGATCACTTGATGACTTTTTTGGATTTTTGTGATTTCTTTCTAGCAGCTTCTTCCACTGCCAAGTATCATCACCCTAAGCTCCCAAATCAGCAAAGAGCCGGCCCTACCCAGTGAATTTAGCAGTTTCAAGCTAATTTCAACAGTTTGAGATTTAAGACCCGGGTTTAGGCCAAAAGTTAACTGTCTCGGAATTGAATTCCGATTTCACCAAACCGAAGCAAAAACCATTTATATACTAAATAGAGTCAATTTATGATATAAAATCAAAATGGTGAAACTCCATTTTAGAAATAAGGCTTAGGTCAAAAGTGCCACGTAAGTGATGAATAGTCATCTTTATGCTTAAAGGGTCAACGGATTGACTTTTTTTTGAAAATCTACTATGTCGTAGAAAGTTTCGATACAAGCATAACGGGCTTCAGTTTGAGTAAAACTGAGTTCGTTTGACCCAGTTTTTTATACTTACAAGATTGATCGTTAGAAAACGATCATTTTCTAAAGAGAGTTTTAAGGGTTTTAACCAAAAATCTCTTAAATTTCATGAACGCCTCTAAAACCATTACCATAGCTAAATGATAATGTTTCCTCAACATATATCATTTAGTTTAATAATATGTTTAAGAGATTAGAATTCCTCGGGCGTCACATATTTGATTTGGTGAGAGACTTGATGTTATCTTTTCATTCATTAAGTTATGTTATGATGCTTTAGCGTTATGCTTTGACTATTATGTGATGTGACTTAATTATGTGGCTATTTTGTGGTGTTAAAAGAGATGTTTTTCTTTCACAGCATTGTCATCTTAGCAAGGAGTCATAGTAACTCTTCAATTTATTTCCTTAATACAAAGAAGTTACGATGACACTCCAATTTAATTACCAGTTAATTAGTTTCATGAGCGTTACACAGTTAAAGTGTTCTACCCAATTTCTTCTTAACTTTCCTCTCTGACAGAGGTTTATTGGCTATCTTTGCCACTACCAGAACCCCTTTTTTGCATAACACAATCATGTTAATTCACAAACAAATGAAATACACACTAGGGGTCTAGTCTAAATGAAAGTAAATCCCTTTCGCCCCTGGAAGAGATATGACAACTTAAAACCTTTGATGTGCTTTATCATCACAATTTAATAGTAAAAGAAACATAACCATCCAAATATATTGTCTTCTTCAGGTTGCCTCATGCCCTAGGTGCTAAATGCTAGAGAGCCTCGCCACTAAAACTTCCAAAACTTACTATGAACTAACTTAAAAGTAAAAAAGATTTGACTTTAAGACAAGTTTACCACCATAATATCCACTAATAAGGGGGCCAATTGTGTGGTTACTATTATCAAAAAGCTTGCTTTTGCTCAAGTACTTTATGTCAACTGCAAATATGGAAACAATTGTGAGTGAGCACAATTTCTCAAACACATGGAAAATTGTTGATCCATTTAATTGTTCAGCCAGATACATTCTTAGATACATTCCTTGACCCGCATACAATGAGCATGACAAGCACACTCATACGTGTTCTAGTCGACTACACCAAAAGCAAGGATTCCATAGAACAAACAAAAGAACAGCTAGCAAATTCTCTCTCTCAAATACAACCACAGCCTAAGTCAAATAGAAAAATAACATAAATTTGATTAGACCAATCGCAGCCTAAGCCAATTCAGCTATGATCTTTTAATAATATAAAAGTGCCCCAGTAGCAGCAAATGTAGGGTTAGAACTACAATATAATGCTTAAACAAAAAACGATTACATACGTTGTAAGATCAACAATTAAGCATAGAAGTTCTAATTGCTACCCATTAAAAGCCTTCCAACTAACAAACTACCCAATCACTGTAGTACGAGCAGTACATGATAATACTCTTTTTCAAGTCATTTGAACTACTACCAGCAAGCATGATTTGACTAACATTTATTGGATATTCAATAGTTGAGGCTTGGGACTAGATCAGTGAAACCTCCTGCAAAAAAGACAAAGGAAATAATTTACACTTTACAAAAATCCCAGTTAACAAGGACATCAAGGCTTCATCTATACAAAGAGGTTTAACTTGGAAAGAATAGTTCACATTCCACACTTTTAAAATGAAATTTTGAATTTGATACACACGTGAAAAAAATTATAACAACTTTTATGACAGAAACAAGATACATAGCACCAATAAAGAATAAGGTTGGAGAGATTGTATCCAGACAAAAATACTTGATGAACACACAAATAGATAATCTATGTTTTGCATATCAATAAATCTTCTTCGACATATCGTCTAAGCAAATCTTCTACAGTGGTTGGACATTTATTGTTTCAGTGATGTTGTGAGATCCTTTAAGTGAAGACTAATTTTCCTTTCATCGTTCAAAGTAATATGTAAAGTTTCTATTGTGCAAAATTTTCTGCTCACTCCCATAACTTCAAAAGGAGTCGGTCATGTCTTGGTTTTCCAGGTTGCGCAATACTAATTATCTCCTATTTCTACAAGTGTCTTGGTAAGTCATAGGCCCTTTCACCCCAAACCCTTACATACTAATATGCTTCATTTCACTTTTCACACAAAAATTGAATTGGAAATCAAGAAAATATTGGAGTAAAAAATAAAATTTGGAGGCATATCACAAAGGTTTTTGTTAATTTTGGTCAACTATATCATATAAATCATTANAAATATGTAAAGTTTCTATTGTGCAAAATTTTCTGCTCACTCCCATAACTTCAAAAGGAGTCGGTCATGTCTTGGTTTTCCAGGTTGCGCAATACTAATTATCTCCTATTTCTACAAGTGTCTTGGTAAGTCATAGGCCCTTTCACCCCAAACCCTTACATACTAATATGCTTCATTTCACTTTTCACACAAAAATTGAATTGGAAATCAAGAAAATATTGGAGTAAAAAATAAAATTTGGAGGCATATCACAAAGGTTTTTGTTAATTTTGGTCAACTATATCATATAAATCATTACAAACATGGAGGTAAATAGGAAACCACTTAAGTAAAAATTGCATCAGTTAAATTTTATAATGTTAGTTGCAAAACTTATGAATACCACAGTTGCAGAAAGGGTCATCCACAGTTTTCTATTTACATGAACTTCTCCAATAGAGAACTACCCGTTCAAAAACTGTCTTATGAGTTTCCTACTACACTAGCTACCATCTGTCGAATCAAAGTACTTAAAAGCCCAAAAATTATATCACAGGCTTGAACTATTCCTTAATCCTTATTGATCTAGTTGGTGATTATCCATCTACAATTCACTTACGAGGAATTATCCCAAGTGTTGAACTAGGCTACCTTAGTTCTTTTCCTCGATGACAATGTAATTAGATTTCTCTTAATCTTCCAGCTTCATTATATGTTGGCAAAACAAAATGATAGGTTATCGTGCATCAACAGTGGATTGTTGTTTTCACAGTGAAAGATGCGAGGATGGGTGAGGTGGGCAAGTAGATGATTGTCTAGAACTAATTGTGTGACACAGGGGATCCAGTGGCAACATTGATCCGTCTATATCACTATATAAAGCCACAAGTGCTTATCGCGAGGCCAATTTTCATCCATTTTAATGTCAGATGCTAACGGAGAGTGTAACTTATAGCGTAGAGGTAGTTGGAGGAAATGGAGTATCACTTTTAAAGTTTAGTAGCCTAAGTGCAAATAGAATGTATATTCGAGGGGGTTAAGAGTATTTTTTTTCCTTTAGAAACAAATTAACCCAACAAACATGATCAAGGAAAATTAGATTAAAAGCTCATGGCAGCTGCCATAAGACTAAACCTTTGCTTCACTTTTTATCTTCTAGTTATTTCATTGCTTTATACCTAACTTATACTTAAATATACAAACAGGTAGCTGCAGCATGAACTAATTGCAGCGAAACTTCAAATGCTCTGCTACTGGAAGTTTTTTCCTTTCTCTTTTCTTCTCTTCTTTCTTATAAGGGGATACACACACATGACACATTCTAAGATTGAGCATACCTGTTCCATTAATTTTCTTCCAAGTTCCAGAACAATTAGATGTTCTGATTCTTGTCATTTGACCAACCACAACACAAAAACATTTTCTTTTATCTTTTCTACATTTATGAATTACATGACCCTGTCATTGAAAAAAAAAAGTAATAAACATATTACTATAATCGATTACTAATATCTTACCTTTTCCTAATTGCTCGCAATTGATCCGTTACATTTGTCCCAACCTGGAAAGACAGTTAACCCATGTGAGAGAATGCAGAATGGAAACAGTAACACCAAATTGAAAATGGGTATTGACTGAGGAAATGAAAACGAATACAATACTGGGCCAATTTGTATCTTCCTTTAACTCTTCTTTTCTTTCTCCTTGAGCTTACTAACACAGGACGAAGTCGCCTTCACTCCCAAAACTCCATCTGCTACATTTAGTAGAGCAAGGCTCTCCACATAAGTATCTAAATAAAGCCACTTCCTTATTTCATAAACGTGAAGATCCCAGGTTCGTTCGCTATTACGTTTGTAAGAACACAAATGTCCCTCATGGTCCACTAGAACTTCACCATTCTTTCTAAAGCCTATCGGACCATATGATCCATACTCATATTTAATATCGAACTGCTTAGTCCAAGATTCCACTCTTCCAAACTCTTTCATCACCCACACAGGTAGATCATCATCGAACCGTAGCGAATAAGAGCAAGCAACCCATCAACAACCGCCATAAAAAATTCAAATTCGAAGAATTCCGCGTCTTGTAAACTCTCTAGCATAGCCATTTCACGAAACACCTCATCTTGCATAGTGAACTACACGATCAAATTGCGCAACGGAGCCCGGTTCCTTGGAATCCAAGCTGGCTAGTGGACTGCCCCATTAAAGAAAACACTATGAAATTGGCCTGGCTCGTCGAAATCTATAAGGTAGGGAGGAACGGGGGCCGTACAAGAGCGCCATGCGCCGGTTTGAAGCGTATAAATCTCAACCAGAGAATGAGTAGTGCCTTTGACACCCACAACCCTCACTAATTTGTAATCGTCAGTCTTGGCGTCATACCCAAAGCCAAGAGACTCGTATCTCATTTCCCGACAGAAAATATTAGGGTGCGGAAGGGCTATGGCTTTTTGAATACAAGGGTTGCAGAGAACGTATGAATCAGNAACCTTCGATGAGACAAAATAGGCCGTTAGATGAACCAATTATGCCCATGAAACCGCGGAAGCAACACGATCCTCCTATGAAATCTGATCGGTCTCTTATAGAATCTAATGGGCTTGCGACCAAACTTCTCTCTTCTATTTCTGGATCAAGAGAAAGCAGGCGGATGGGTATGGCAGGGGAGAGGTCTTCTGTTAGTCGGTAGACGAAATGGCTGAACACAAAGTTGGATGGGTATTGGGGATTGGAAACAGCACGGCTGAGGTGGGTGGCGATGAAATGGGGGCTGGAGATAAGAGAGCACCATGTCTTGGAAACGCACCTGAATTTGATGAGCGACTTCACCGATAGTCGTGAGAGGATTTCGATGATAACCTCGTTTGGGAGACTGTCTGACATCGTCTTTCTCTTCTCAGTGCCAATTTGTAACGGTCACATTTGAGAGGGGAAAAGATTCACAGAGCCCTTCTCAAGGGAAAGGAAAGATTCTCAAAGTAAAGGAGATGCAGTAAGGAAGGGCAAAAGCCATTCCGCATACCAAACACAACATTAATCTTAAATTTTCTCTTTTTACTAACTCTTAAATAACCACTTATCCTAAAAATTTAAGTGGATAGACAATGGTAAATTTAATAATTTAATCAATATTTGAACACTCTTTCACGTGCTAGGATCTTTGTTTTAATATCATGTTAAATCACTTATCTAAAAAGCTTAAGTTGATAAAAATGATGAATTTAATCATTTAATTAATATTTACCCTGAAAATTACCTAGTCACCAAATCCTCAACATTTGAAAACAAATATTCAACACGGGTTGGTTTGGGTCCAATTCCAATTAGAACTGAACATGTTGGGATTGAGACATGTAGGTTGTAGGACACAAAACACACGTCCCAATTTCAACATGTCCAATTCCAACCTAGCACATACAAAAGCTTCCTACTAACCAAATGCCTTTTATTTTAATTGTCAACCCGGAATTTCAGGCAAAAATACCATAAAAAGTGAAAGGAACATGTTCAACTACCCATTTAAACCTACCATACAATACTAACAAACATGCCTTAGTCGAGGAAATAAATGTGGCATTCACAAATCACAAGTATATTTGAAACATGCAATGAGATCTACCCTATAAACTCATGCAAGTATGTCATAAGTTGCATCATTCTATAAAATTCATCGATTTAGTTATGGACATTACTGCGACGAGAATTTCCTATACAATATTCAAGATTCCATCACTATGATATAGTAACTTGTTTCATACGGCAATGGAGAAATGAATCATTCTAGAAAATAGTGACAACCACAACAAGAAAAGCCTTAGTCAAATTTTATTGCCTTTATAGTCATATACAATTTCATCAAATTACATTCCACGATTTTTAGAAAACCAAAACACAAATCAAAAATAAATTTTTTTAAAAAAATCTCCATATATTCCTGCTCTAGCTATAGATTTTTTTTTTTTTTTACAAAAATAATGACATCATATCAAGGTATCCCTAGTAAAATCTCTACTTACTCGTGGACACTCATACTAACAAATATTCACATAAACAATTGAAACTTCAATTTTGTCTCCTTGATGGAGATAAGAATCAAGTTTTGAAAAGAATACCTACCATAACTAGTGAACTACTGAGAGGAATGCTCACCCCCACTCAGCAAGCTCTAGATTCTGTTTTACTTTCACCGAAGTCATGTCCAGATGTAGAGGAAGAGCAAAATGTATGGATGGTAGTTGAGTTTTGGATCTAGCTTCCACTCGAATTGTGCTCTTGCCTTTGTCGATGGAGGTCTCTCATGGCCTTAAACCTCAAATCTTCACTATAGGTGCTTGGTTCTGGGATCACATCTGGAACAGTCATTCGCCCTTCGAGCATGCTTACAACCTTAGACATGGTAGGCCTAAGTGATGAGGAAGCATTTGTGCACAATAGAGCTACTTTAACCATAATTTCTGCTTCCTTTTGGTTTACCTCATACTCCAAGCTCTCATCAATCAGCTTCATCAAGTTTCCAGTTTATTGCAAATGACAAGCCTGCGACATAAACTATTTAATTACTATCATACAAATGTTCCTCCTAGCTTATCAAAGTAACAAGTAAGCATTAACAACGAATGCGTAATGGATCAAACAAGAAAAAGAGTTATAAAGTACCCGATCTAAAAGACAAACACAATTGTCACTCGACATATAGTTATTATTGTTCTTTCCACTGACAATTTCTAAGGCCACTACTCCAAAACTGTGAACATCTGCTTTGTAGGTCAGATAACCCCATAATGCATATTTCGGTGCCATATATCCTCTGCAAACCAAAATCTAAACGTCTTGTTATTCAACACCGAAAGTTAAAAAATTTTGCAAATATGATGCATGTAACTATGACAACTATACAAAAAAATAACTATGAGTTTTATATAAGATGGGGGAACTAACATTGTTCCAGCGACTCGGGTGCTAAAGTGAGTCTTCTCCTCTTCATCAAGCTTAGCCAATCCAAAGTCCGATATTTTAGGGTTTAAGTCTCCATCCAACAACACATTAGTTGCTTTTATGTCTCTATGAACAATCTTGAGTCTTGATTCTTCATGGAGCAAAACCAGACCTCTTGCTATCCCAATACAGATTTTAAGCCTTGTAGGCCAATCCAATTTATGCTGACTGTTTTGCAAGACCTACAAAAACAAGAAAATGCTGCTAAACCACTCAAATCTTTAATTTTTTTTGTTTTTCAAAAAAGTGTTGAAATAATTGAAAGGGCACAAAAAATGGGACACAACCCAAGACCACAAGGAGAAACCAAAAACCAAAAATCAAAAAACTAAAATCAAATTCCATAGAACTGACGAACCAGAAAATCAAGAAAAGAATAGTTCAAATCTTATTATTTTTAGTAGTATCCACGGCTGAACAGAATGACATAATACTCACCAAATAGAGCACGAGCAAGGCTATTATTTTCCATGTACTCATACACCAACAATAATTGATTCCCTTCAATACAACATCCATGAAGCTTCACAAGATTTGGGTGTTGCAAACAAGAAATCATGCCTATCTGATTTAAAAATTCACGATTTTCTTGTTTCGATTTAGATGATAGTTGCTTAACTGCTATGACAGTACCATCAGGTAATTGACCTTGCACCCAACATTTATTTAGATAAGAACAAAAATCCATACTCAAATGGGATAAGTCAAGTAAGAGTTTGCTGCAGTACCTTGTACACCGGTCCAAACCCACCTTCTCCAACTTTGTTGGCAGAATCAAAGTCATTAGTGGCAGCTTTTATTTGTTTTAAGGTAAAAGTACCTGTCTGCAAATCTAGCCCTTGAACATCTGTCGAATGAGGCATATGCGAATCAATAAGCCAAGGAATTTAGTTTTCTTTGCAAGTACTCTTGATATACACTTAAAGAAAGATGATATGCTCATATGAAAATTTCATGCGTAATGACCGCAGTGAGTGTGACTATCATCTTTCTTATTCTTCTAAATATTATTATCAAAATTTATTTCTACCACATACTAAAATCGTAAATCTTCGTACACCAGATCTCATCAATAAGAAGCAACAATTCAACCCTTTGTCAGAACTTAAGATTGTGATGCTTCAGAAGTAAAAGAGATATATGCCCTCACTATTTACCTCAACAAAATCTCCTTCAAGAAAATAAATAGTTGTACTTAACTCATATGCTCTCCCATTAGAGTAAACTTACACTGCATAATTTAATATTTGAAAACCATACTTAACATCAACAAATATTCCATGACATATCAAAACACTTCTACAAGAAAATTAAAGCCTAGATTTTGTTAATAAGCCTACACCTAAAAATATACTTAGGTACCTGAATTTAATTATGCATAACTGCATACATTTCTCTAGCTACTGAAGATTAGTAAACCACAATTAAAGAAGTTCAAAAGTCAAGACAACCTACTCTTTGTGCATCATTTACTCATTAAAATTGACTATATAGAGGCAATTAAATCAATTTGAGAATCAAGATTTCTTTTTTTTTTAAGTAATTTGAGAATCAAGCAATTGATATAGCCTGTACCTGTTTGTCTCCCCCTTTTCCTCCAGAAACAACCTTTCCACCAAAGGATTCCCACTAAAAAGAGTAGTAAGCATACTACTCCAATTGCAACTCCAGCAACGATATGAACAGTTTGCTTGGTTCTACCATTTGGACAAAGCTTGAAATCTGCCCAAAAACAAAATTAACCAATTATGTTTCCTAGCAAAGGACTTTAAAGTGAACAAGACAATAAAGCTTGGCCAGATATATATTCACTGAATAAGGTAGACATAAACATGGACTGTAACAAAGAATATTACCTGTTAATTACGCAGAAAATAGAATTAGGCGCACGGGGNGTCTCCCCCTTTTCCTCCAGAAAACAACCTTTCCACCAAAGGATTCCCACTAAAAAGAGTAGTAAGCATACTACTCCAATTGCAACTCCAGCAACGATATGAACAGTTTGCTTGGTTCTACCATTTGGACAAAGCTTGAAATCTGCCCAAAAACAAAATTAACCAATTATGTTTCCTAGCAAAGGACTTTAAATTGAACAAGACAAGAAAGCTTGGCCAGATATATATTCACTGAATAAGGTAGACATAAACATGGACTGTAACAAAGAATATTACCTGTTAATTACGCAGAAAATAGAATTAGGCGCACGGGGAGGGGGGGGGGGATGTGATTTTCATACAAGCAAGTCAACATTACAAAATTCCATACCAAACCTTCTGCCAAAGACAAGCTATAAAATTCTTATTTTATCACAGAATTGAAACTAAAAGTTGACTATGCCTGAGATGGAGAAAGATATATTATACTTAAAGCATACAATGAAGCTAGCAGGTATATCATGTTGTTAATTTCTAGACTATCATTTCCACATAAAGCATAAATATCTAGCCCAGCGGATCTCAACAAATTAGGGCTAATAATTGATTGCAATTTAATTTTATCCTTTGGCAATGAACCCAATTGCTCACAATGAGCAACAAGAAAACCAAAATATTCAATTCCAAAATTATCAACTATTTAAGCTCCAAAATATTTGACAATCTGAAATAGTTTTATATCAAGGATACTGTGACAGACAAAAACTAAATCAAGAGATAGTGCATTTATTATAAGCTTTATGTATGATTTACCAAACAATAAAGATCGTAGAATGATTCATACGATTCAACTTCAAAAAACAGTTGGAATTGTCTTTATGCTTTTCTATATTGTTCTGAATTGTGCATTTATAAGCCAAAGGAAAACTGGAAGGAATTTCATATCATGCATCTCAATACAGAATGAACACTATGACCTTTTCCTTGTCCAATGAAACAAATATAATATTTTCTTTCCTCCACAAAGAGCAAACCTAATGATTGCTTCCCTAGTCACCTTTCGCACCACCACACACCGCTTCTGCCTCGCAGGGCCAACACTTTGCACAGCCACCACGTACAGCCCACCACATGTCACTGAGCACAGCCCACACTGCATGGCACAGTACACGGTCCACACGCACCACCACACACTTCTCCACCACAACCCCATTTTGCACTGCCACCCCTTGCACTCACATGAAAAACCTGTTGCTTGGTTTAGATCTACAAAACACCCAACAATCACCACCCATAGTAGCTCCGACGGGAACCCATGCTACTACCGACAATACTCCTACGGCACTTCGACGGCCACCAAAAACGGTTCAACGGTGGAGGAGCAACAACCCACTCACGGGCACAAAGCCTATGTCAAGTTTTGGCTATGGTGGTTTTTCTTTATGGGTAATGAAAAATAAGAGAAAAGAAGAAAAAGGCACAGAAAAATCAAACGTCTCTAATACCAAATGATAGGAATCGATGGGTTTCTGTCGTTGAAAATCAAAAAATAAATAAAATAAAATGGATAAATCAACTGATTTGAGGGGATCGAGCCTCCAAATGATCATTTTGAGGCAATCAACCTCCAAATGCCTTGGGCAACATTGTATTTCTTTTCTATGAATTGACCATACGGCATCTACATCTTAAATAGCGAAGAATTAACACTTATTTTGGAAATAAAAATAAATGCAAATTTGACAACATTAGGAAATCAAGGTAATAACAACCATAACGAAAATAAAATCAAGACAAATGAAAATGTAATCACAGAATAAATAGGAAATATTGGGTTTCTTAACAAAACTATCTTGTAAAATCTTTCATGCTTCAATTTAACGCAAATATGCCATGCAAAAACATCCTATTCATTCCTATTGTATTTCCGCAACCAGTAAAATGTGAACTCCAGAAAGTAAGAGTGGTCCAACCTCCCCCCAGTTCAAAACTCACCAGCCTCCTCCATATGCTAACTTTCTCCACCACAAGCTTATGCAAACACTTCCCAACCCTCCAATTAGGAAATCTACTACTCTAGAAGATCTTGTGGAGTTTAAAGTAATGAAGGCATTCAAAGCTCATAATATATTCTCTCTCTGGCATTTTGAACTGAAGAAGCAAAAGTTTGAACTCAATCGTCACTCCTCTTTTTCTTTTCCTTTAATTGAAGGCCTTATTGTATGTGGAAAACACTTTTGCTTTGCAATCAACTTTCTTTTCCAGGGTCAGCTGAGATTTTCTTAAGCAATTTAATATAACTGGCTAAAATAATTTGTATTGATATACCCAAAAATGAAGGCAATTTCTCAGATTTTCACATGAGAGGTAAGAAAGAAGTTCCAAAATAAATTTGGAGAAACTCTAGAATAATTTCATAGTAGTCAATAATGTTGGAACTCCAGAAATGTATCCTTACATCGTGGACAATTGAAACTCTTCAAGCAATGAGGCCGTTGCCTTCTGCTGAACATGAGTAACAAAAGAATATGTTAGTAAAAATGCACACCATTCATATTAAACTTTGTTCTCATTTTGTAGTAGCTTGAAAACTTATTACAGTAGTACTAAAGAAACCAGCTAACAAATGAATGAAAAGAAAGGGTATCTTACAAGTTATCCTCCTTTAAAGAGCTTCGAAACAAGTTGATGTTTAAATTCCTAATTAAACAATAGAATGTGCAAGAAATATAAATTTTAAAGCCATATCAAACTGGAAAGTATGCATAAACAAGTATACAAGTAGACTGACAGGTTTTCTTGACAAGCTGGTTGCTCAGGACCTTGCCATGTAAAGTTATTGTACGAAAGATCACTGCATCCATGCATTGGGAAAAAAAAATGGCAATTCTTTAATTAGAAAATGAAAAACGCAAAAAAAAAAAATGATCTGAATTTGAAAGTAATAGCATTTAGTATTTCAAAAACATTTGAACCTGAAAAGCATGTTTAATCATAAAATGTTTTTTTCTTGAAAATGACTAATATCTATCACTAATACAGTAATCTGTTAATATCCAGAAAATAGAAGCAACATAGACAATGATAATAGGAGAATTTGGCAAAGATATGAACTTAGGGAAATTAAAGTATATGCTGAAAAGCCGTGACACTATTAGCTGTGAGATTTGAAACTGAAGTTGTGTTCAGTCCTGCCAAATGCCAATAGGCAATAACGGGACCGTGAAAAGCCCTGACACTGTTAGCTGTGAGGTTTGAAACTGAAGTTGTTCAGTCCTGCCAATAGGCAATAACGGGACCGCTGAGCTGGATATTGAATTTGTTTCTTGCTTCTGAAAGTACTAAGGAAATAGTAGTCTAGTACATGTAGTGCCTCTCAATTCAACAGGCAAAACAATATTAAATATAAAAAATTTTGGGAAAATTCTCTCTTTAATTCAAAAACATACATTAAAAGAGGAGAACTACCAAATAGAAAGAGTGCATTTATAAGTTTAATAAGATAAGCAAAAAATGCATATTTCATTAATTCAAAAGGAGATTAGCAAACTCCACCCTTATATATGGTTAGTGCCAATGGCCCTCAAAATCTCCCTGTATTTCATAGTTAATGTTTAATATGGAGAACAATTTTGGATACATCACAAGGGCACGAAGAAAAAGGTGGATTGCAAATATATCAAAAAGACGAAACTAATTAGAAAGCATCCCAGATAAGAAACATACATATTACTTCCTTCCTTCAAGATTGAATCCGGTATACTTCCGCTTAGCAAGTTGCCAGTTAAAAAGCTAATAGAAGCAACATCAAATGTTTAGTATGCATTAAAAATACGAGAATGCAAAAGCAATTGAAGAAATCCTGTCACAAATCTATGGTTGCATTTGGTAAGATATACATGACATGGTTCTCGTGTGCAGTTGTGCGCTTTGTGTCTATATAAATCATGTCCTCCAAACTCGGAAATGATATTAAAGTATGTTATTGATGAAAGTCATAATATACAATCAATTACAGCCTCTATTTCAATATACTTGCAGGAACCTCAGGCGCTCTAAGTTCACACTAGTGGGAATCTCCTCAACCAAATTGTTGAAACTAACATCCCTACAACAATCACAAAGAGACAGATAATCAATATCCATCCTCAGAACAATTTAGAACCTGGTATGTTAGGAAGAAGAAAGGGGCATTCAAAATTTTATAGTTTGAAAAGATAACCTTGGTTAATAAGGCAGCATTCACTTAGCATTACTAGAAGCTATTTCGCTCATGAAAGCAAACATTGCTTTTATCAATATGCTATGTTTTCTAGTAATCTGTTACCATCCAGATAGGAGCAAACCAGAAAACAACTATAAGAAAAGAATTGAAAAATGATAACAGCAAGGAATTCGGGCAACATATTTATGCTAACTAGTAAATTAACATATGTCACAACTTCCTGCATTTTATAGGTCTCTGTTGTTTCAATTTTATTGGTTGGTCAATTTTGCGTACCAAAAACTTACGAGTGTGCACACAAGTGCACATCCATATGCAGTGTGATCATGATAAGTATGTGTGTAAGTGTGTCTACAAATTAAATTTTTTCTCAATGATGTCTTTAGTTTCTGTAATTTGGTTTCTTAAGCAGAGTGCAATATTCATAGTTTGTGAAGCCAGATTGTTTCTTATTATATCAATCTTTGCAATAGATTTAGAACTTATTTCTACATCATTATTCAAACTATTTTCTACACCTTTACTTTTATTTGAGGTCTTTCACACTAATTTTAATGTTGATATATTGTTTTTCTTCCTTCTATGAACTTTTACTATGTTTTTGCCAGTCTAATTGTTTAGGGGGTGAAATCATTACAAGCTTGAAGCAATGCAAATTGTTAGAATCCATAAGCATTTATAAACATTTTGGACCTGTTTGGTTCCTGTTTTTAAACTCACAAAACAGAAAACAGTGCAAAACGCACTACAAAACATGTTTTGAATTGAAAAACTGTTTTCAGAGAATTATTCTTGAAAACAGCCTATTTTCAGAAAGAATAAAAAATTATATGTTTCTTAAAACTCTTTTATATTTTTAGTTCAGGAAAAATAACACCATTGGAAACATCTTGTTTTCAGTTTTCTTTTGTTCTTTGAAAACAATTTTCTAAAAGTACTCTTTGAAAACACAAAAAAAATAAAGGCTTATCTGCTATGGAGACTCAAAAAGCACTTGAGATCTCTAGAAAAAAAAAAAACGATGATCGTACAATCTTGTCAGTTGCTTCCAATTCTGTATGAAATCAGGTATTGTTCCTCTGAAGTTGTTATCATTTATCCTACTGCATTGTGCAATAAATTGATGTTCATCAGCAAAATGTTTATATTTATGCTTTAAAGGAGGGGCGAATTATGTCAACAGAAGCAGTTATTATAAATTCTCACAAATCTGTCAGACTTCCCAGCATGGAAAAAGTCATCGGCAAGTTTCCTGTCAAATTATTGGAGGATAGCATCCTGCAATAACAATATTGCAGCAACGAACCAGCAAAATCCTTTATAAAAATGTGTTACCAAGGAAAAGAAAGAATTATAAACTACCAAAATGAAGAGATGAGATGTCTTACAAAGTCTGTAAATAGGTCAAATTGCCAAGCTCAGGAGGAACAACGCCAGATAGAGAATTGGTTTGCTTCAAGGCTTCTGTTTGAAAAAAAAAAAAAAAAAAAAAAAATCAGAAAAGGAATATTGAGATTACTAAAAGAGC
>FXXK01001546.1:62722-74908 GCA_900184695.1 Betula pendula | reverse complement strand
CCTAGTCAGGGGGTTTCGACCTCTTGGTGCACGGGCTCGGAGAAAAGACCGATGTCCTAATCAGGAGACTCCGATCTCTTGGTGCACGGGCTTGGATTGAAGACCGAGGGAGTGCCCGGCCAACCGGGAGAGTACTCGGCACCCAGTGGAGGCATGAGAGCTTTAGATCCTTGCCTTCGACAATCCTCGGACATGAAAGCTCACAAGCTATTACCATCGACACGCGGTCTTGGTAAACCCTTCTCAGTTATTTATTCAATACAAGAATATTTTTATATTTGATTATTGATATTATTATTTGCTTATTCGACTAACCTGGACCATAGTCCTGTTACTAACGAGATAACCGACATCAGAGCTCCATATGTCTTCTTGTCTTTAAGTTTTTACAGGAAGCACGGGAACATATGAAGCTCTCCTCAGCTATATGGGCAAAATGTCAGCCCGAGCGTCATCCATTGTGATCTGACAAGATCGACAAAGACCTTGATTCAGGTCAACTTGACAAGAGATAAAGCTTAAACAAGCGCGCTAGCCACAATGCTGGCAATAGCCGAGTTATAGGCTCGGGGGGTAAAACCCACACAACTTTATGGAAGTTCACACTTCCAAGATCGCGGCTCAGACACCTAACAAACAACGAGTCGTCCTCTCCAAGAAAAACTGAGGTAACCTTGATCACAGGCATATCATAGATCCCCGATACCTGACCCCTTGAGCAAGTTAGCCATGGGGATCGGGGGGTAACTGTTGGGACAAAATATCCCTTTTTTATTATGGGCCCACATGGTTGACACGTGTAGGGCCGAGATGCAATGTTAACAAAAAGTCAGATCCCTTTATATAGAAGGAAAAAGACCATTTGAAGGAGACTTCTACTTCTTCTCTTATCTATCTCCCTCTCTGAGACAGGAGCCCTCCATGAGAGCTCCGGCTAGACTATCTCTCTCTCTCTCTCTCCNAATGTCATATAAATATACAAATTCAAACTAATAAAATGATTAAGCATGATTTAAGATTCTAAATATCTAACAATTCTTAATTATACTGAGATACAATGATTAGGTATATAGATTACATATACAATAACAATGTGACTCATATAATCCCAATTTAAGTTATTAGGATTGGAATAACTAATGTGTTAATTATAATAAAAAATTAAGTATTAAGATAAGTATTATCATTAGAATTTAGATCATATGATTATATGAATATATATATTCTCATTATAATTTAGATTACATGATCATATGATCTAACATTCTACCATATAATTATTAGTTCATATAATCTAAATATTATCATTAGCCTAAAAAAAAAACTATTATCGTTAAATACATAGGACCATATGTTTATATAATAATTATCATTGTCTATGTTATTAACTTATTATATGTTAGTTAATATTTATATTGACTATTGTTACAATTTTTTATCATTAGATACTTAGGAATCGTTAGAGCTCATGATTTAAGATATAAGATCAAATTGTAATACTTTTTTGTTCGAGATCATATATATGACAATAATTTATTTTTTATTTTTTTGATATATACGATAATACTTAGATTAAATGATATGATCATTAGATTTATATTAAGTATGTAAGTATATATATTAAGTATCTAAGTATCGACATTCTAACTAGGTATCTAAATTATGAATTGTTGTATTATAATTTATAAATATATAATTAGAAAAATAAGCTATAAGTTTGATTTCACATAATTACAATATAAGCTATGAATATTAAACAATTAAGCTATAAGTGTAATACTTCGGTCCAATATTGGAAAGAGAGAAATAGCTCACATAGAGTGGGTAGTTTATAAAGAAAGTCATGAGTACTATGTCCCATATTGCCTGATTACTAGGTGAAATTAGGCTTTATAAATGATTCTAAGAAAACTTCAAAATTGACTAGTCATTTTGGGGTGATAGCGCAGATGTGGCTAACGCTTTTTTTTGGATCGTAACAAATGGTATTAGAGCCACCTAGTAATGCCAGGCCGTATGGTACTGGAGCATTGCATGATGTGGCCCTAACGAGGACGTTAGGAGTTTAAAAGAGGCCTGGTCCTATATTGGGAAAAGAGAAATAGCCCACATAGAGTGGTTGGTTTATAAAGAGAGTCATGAGTGCTATGTTCCCATATTGCCTAGTTACTAGGTGAAACTGAGCTTTATAAGTGATTCTAAGAAAACTTTAAAATTGACTAGTCATTTTGAAGTTATAGTGTAGATGTGGCTAGCGCTTTTTCTTAGGTCAATACAATAAGTATAATTACATCATCATATTTATATTTCTAACTTAATTAATAGTTCACACTTCACATAAGCACATAATTTTGATTAATACTTATAGCTTAAGTATTATTATTATTATTTAAGTATAATTTGTAATTTATAGCTTAATTCATAAATGTCAATCAAAATTTATTGCTTAACAAGGTTTGATCAAAATCAAACCGTCCGATTATATCAAAAGTAATTATAGAATGTGGATTTGATTGAAAAAAACACTCATGTAATGAACAACTAAGTATGAAAAATGGTGTCTTTTTCCCTTTCCCCCTTTTGATTAGAAAAAAGAAAGTATGAAACGTGGTGTATCAAAACTCAATAAATAACATGATAAATAACGACAACTAAGTATCAAAATGTGGATACTTACCAAAAAAAAAAGTATCAAAACGTGGTGTTGCAATTGTCATTTCACAAGACTAAGCATGTCAATTGTCATTTTGCTCTTCCCCAAATTTCACTTCTACACTACCCAATACACCCTTCCACACACACACGGTATTTACTCTTACACGCAACCCTTCACACCTCTCCTAAAATGCCAGAACCAAAAGTTCAGAAGGCACACTCATACAAAGAACAAGTACGTGTTACGCAAATCCTTCTTCTTCTAATTCTGCGTAACACGTATTCATACAAAGAGTGAAAAAAAGGACACGATCCGGCTAGTACTTTGACTGTTGCCAAATCCTTCTTCAATGGAGGATCTTCATCCCAACCACTAGATCCTTCTTCTTCTAAGTTTTACGCGACTATGGTGGAAAAAAAAAAAAAAAAAAACTAGTCCTGGTCTTGTCTGTCAGTGAGTCATGGCATGTACGGGGGTTTTCAGTGATGGCGTTGGTGCCGGCCATTTCCATTACTTGAGCCGAGCTCGCACAAGGTTTACACCTTGGTGAGCTAAGCTCGAGCCCTATTTTTCAGCTTGTCACAAGCTCGAGCCCTGTTTTTCAGCTCGTCACAAGCTCGAGCTCAATCTTGTGAAAAACGTAAACGAGCTGAGCTCAAACAAGGGGTACTCGCTCAAGCTCGACTTATTTACACCCGTACTAGAAAGCTTTCAATTGAAATTGTACTGCATGGAATGAGAGATCTTTCTTTTCTTCAGCATTCTTGTCAATGCCACGAGAACCGCTAGTCATCAACATGGGTCCTAAAAGAAAAGATACTATTATGCAAAATAATGGAATAATAAGATATACACAAAGATTTTACGTGGTTCGGTATATGACCTATGTTTACATATTAAACCCCTAAAAGACTATATTATGCTTTTATTAAATTAATGATTTTACAATACAAAAAGCTCTATTTGTAGAGCGTACATATTATTTAAATCCAATATAATCATAATCAAATCTCTTAATTTATGGTAATTGAATCTCATCAAATCCCCAAGTTTAGAGTAATATAATCTTCATCATCCTCATCAAATCCCTAACTTTAGGATAATCCAAATATACTCTAACATCCTCCCTCAAGCTCAAGAGGAATGATTCTAGAAGCTTGAGTTTGATTTTTTATTTATTTATTTTGTTATTGGAGATTGCAAGCAGTGGAAAAGGCCAAAAAGTTGGTGGCGGCTAGCGATGATGACTAGAGTTCTTTAACAACAGTAGGCCGAGAATCTTCAAAATAGAGCCAACTATGGGCCTAGGTCTTCAAACTATACTACAATGGCCAAAAATTGGGTCATTTATGGGCCAAGAAAAAAGTCAAAAAAGGCTAAAACGAGGCCAACTATAGGCTTTAAATGGGCCTAGGTCTTCAAACAATACCACAAAGGCCAAAGAAATTGGGCCAACAGAGGGCCAAAATATGGGTTTGGATAAACAACAAGACCAACAATAGACCAAATATTTGAGCCAACAAATGGCAAAAATATGGGCAACTTGGCCTCTTCTGTTTTTTTTATTTTTTTTTTATTTTTTATTTTTTATTTTTATCAATTTCCCTTTTTTTTTCTTCTCTATTCTTTTTTTTCCCCCTCTTTTTTTTTACATAACATAACATCAAAATTTGCACCATCGCAATGGCAAATTTGAAATAAAAAGAAAACTTAGTGAATACAACATCATGTGAAATGGTGCAAAACCGTTCACGACCAGTCTAGGGGCTTCAGTTTGTGGCACATAGATCCATAACGAACTGTTAGCCGAAGCTTCAGATGACGACAAGCATAATGATAGACGGAGGACCCAAGTCCTCCTTGAATCCTCCAAAAAGTGATGTGCCTTTTAAAATCACCATTGAACTTGTGATAGTTTACTTTTGAGAAGACTCAAAAAGAACTTGGATCCTACCTCTAGCATTACTTTGACAACAAAGGGTTCGAGTGTTGGGAATTATGCCCTAAATCCCAAGATTATGATATGATTGACTTTGTAGTTTGTCATAAATAAATGATTATTGATTACATATATATATTTGAGCATATGGCATATAGTCTTTTGTATGATTCTTTTATGATTATCCCCATACGAAAGGTCCAGGAAATGCATTAAATATGGTCTATGGGTGTGAGTAAGGTTTTGTTACACAAGGTCTAAGACCATAAGCTTTATACTCCGGAATCATTTGTTCGCAATCATGATAGAACTAGACATTCCATCAAGTAAGATTGTTACGCATCAATTGTGAGATTTACCTTAATCAAGCGAAGCGGATACCTCGGGTTGATGTGTAGGTGCATAGGGTGGTATACACTGAATGGACTAGGAGTTTTCTTTTCTGTTAAAATACTGTCTTTAGAAAATATATAACTCTCAGACTATTTATACTTGAGATTCTAAATTCTGAGAGAAAAGCAAACTCAGATGTGAAATGTCTTTCCTTTCACACATTGTAGACTAACGCCTTAGCTGTTTGAGATCAACATTGTCTTTGTGATTAAGTGATCACATGTAGCATCGCGAGCAGAGTTTTTTTCAATAGGGAATCCAAATCCTTTATTTGGTAAGAAGGACATGAAGCCTCCCCTTGAATAGGATTTTATTCAATGTTATTCTCAAGTATTTGATTAAAGCATTTTGATAAGGTTGACTCTAAAATATACCTAGTGGGTGGACACTCACAGGAGAGAGATTAATAAAAGAATAGAAATCTGGTACGCAAAGATTAAGAGGTAAAGAATATAGTGTGACAGTATCTCAGTCCTTATTCATCTACGGAGGACTTTATGGAGGAATCATACTTGTGGTGAATGTCAAAGAGAATTTTGTTGATTTAATCAAGAATATTTTTCGGAGTACAGTTACAATTATGTAGTAGCGTTAATTGTAATTAATAGTGACTCAGAATAGTCGGATACTATTGGAGCCAAAAATATTTTTCTCTTTAAGTCCATCATCAAGCTATTGTAAATTAACCATGGACATGTGTATTATTTATTTATTGGACATGTTATTTTATTTATTTAAACATGAGGTTATTATTTTAATAAGTACGTTGTTTTAATTAAATAAAATATAGGCCCAAAGAAAAAAATTGTACAGAGAAAGAAATAAGTGGGAGAGGTGGGCTTGGGATAAACCCAAGCCCAGTGTAAATGACGCATAGGCCAGGGAATTTTTCCCTGGCCAATGCGTCATCTCATAAGGAGGTGGAGGCTAGGGTTTTTGAAACCCTAGCCTTCCACTCCTAGCCTACAGTCCCACATTGCTTTTTCAGTTTCTCTGCTACTCCTTTCAAGAATATAAATAGAGGACACTGTAGCTCAGTCAAAAAACAGACTCCAACACAATTCTTTTAGCCTTTGCTATAGAATTGCAAGCACTCCTTGAATATTAATTCAAAAAGCTAATTTAACTCTTGGTTATTTCTAGTCATTGATGAGAAGATCTGAGGAGTTCTTGAAGCGTTCATCGAGGAGAGGATTCTTCACTCATATAGCCAAGGCGTGACCCTAGTTAGCAAGTAAGTAATTTTATATTCTTGCTAGTTTATTATTAATAGCAGTGTTCTACGCATGTTCTTCATAGGGTAGATCTTGAGTAGGGAATATATTATATTTTCGCTGCGCAATTTTTAAATTTGTACCCATATTCCCAACAATTGGTATCAGAGCCTACTTTATTAGATACATGTGGAAGAAAAGTTTTAAAAAATTGTTTTTCTGTTTTTCTATTGCTTGTGTTTGGATTTTTTTCAATGATCTCCGGAAACGAAAGTTCTTGCTTAAGACCTAGAACATGTTCTACGACATGTTAGGATCTCAACTAAAAGTTTCNAAGTTGTTTGGAGATCGTTTGCTATGTTTAATTGATTTTACGTTCCAGACTATGTTGTTGTAATATTTACAGCAAGCCTGTAGGATTACAAATTTTTTCGAGTTGTTTTCACAAGTCCTAAATATGATTGGGCACTTGGTTCCACAAATAAAATTCATGCTCGATGCAATTGTCCAAACAAATCATTGTTTCAATTAATATCAAAAAAGTTATGATCGTTTTAAATTTCATCGATGGTTTTGGAAATCAGAAATCCTGCATGCTGACATGTAATGCGTTTTTATTGTGAAAAAAAAAAATCAGTAATAAAACTCTAGGGTATTTTTGATATAAGGGTGGTACATGGTTGAAAGACCAAAATACTCCAAGGTACAAATATATGCTATTTATTGAACACCAGCTTTGTATTTAGTTTATAAATACGGTGTAGGCTGAATAATCAATTTTTTCATATTTTCATTGTTACATGGATGTAAATAAATTTTGTTGATCCTAATTAATTGGATTTGAATTTGTTCATCCAAGTACAAGAAAAGATTCAAAGAAAATTGAAGTTATTAGCAGATAGTGTTTTCTTAAAAAAACATAAAGTGGCAAAGTCATAATTGTGAAAGAAAGGACAATTGGCTTTTAAATAAACCAAGAGTTTAAAATATCAAGTGGGAGAGAGATTTCGGGATGTAAGTTTCACAGTCTTCATCATAGGTCTATAGTAATGTTGAAATAGAATCTCCAAATCGGATAAAGGCGATATGATTACAACCAATTGATGACCACCTCACGGTGGAGTTACTTGGACAATCACATCAATTTTAAATTGATGGTCACACTTGACTGATCTTAGATATTAACCTCCCCAAGGAGCTATGTTATCTATGATCAGGACTGAAGTAAAATCGGCATTTATTAATGATAAAGTTGTTGCAACAATGGCATTTGTTGTACACTAAGTGCCATTAATAGAGAGATAAAATCTCGCATTGTCAAGTGATTAAAGATATCTCGACTTGGCATGAATCCTCGCGATCCCTACGGAGGATATTTTTAATTTACAAATTAGGTAGTCGTAGCTTTTCAAGTATAATATGTCTTATTGGGTTTACATGTTTTATTTGTGCTAAATTCAGTATATGCCTGATATATGCTCAATATATATTTTCATAATACATATGTCTTCATTTAGCCCTTTCTCCACTATCTTGAATCAAAACAAGTTAACTGGTCCCAACTATGTCAACTAGAAATGAAACATGGATATAGTGCTAACTGCAAAAAGGCACAAGTACGTGCTTGCAGAAGCATCTCCAAATATTCTAGTAGAGGATGCCTCTGAAGATGACAAGCAGCAATTTAATCGCTGGAGAAAATCTCATTAGATGGCCAAGTGTTACATTCTAGCCTCTATGGCTAATGTGATACAACATCAGCTTAAGGAGATAGATCATGCCTCGGCTATGATGTCAATCCTAAGATAGATGTTTGGTGAGCAGAGTTGTGCCGCAAAGGCAGATATGATGATATCTTTGCTGAGTACAAAGATGGCTGAGGGAACACTAGTGAGGGAGCATTGCCTATCAATGATAGCTATACTTAACACACTGGAGGTTCTAGGTGCTGAGATAGACGGTGAGTCTTAGGTAGATATGATTTTACAGTCATTGCTTTCCTCCTTCAATCAATTCAGGCTTAATGTGTTGATGAGCAAAAAGGACTATACATTGGCAAAGTTGATGAACGAGTTAATAGCAGCGGAAAGCATCTTAAAGAATAAGACCTTGGCTTATTGCTCATGCTTCCAACTTTAAGCCGACAGGCAAGTGGAAGAAAAAGCAGTTTAAATAGGCTAGCAACACTATTGCAAATAAGCCGAAACCAGCTGGAAAAGGGACAAAGGCTATTCAGTGGAAGAAAAATTGCTTCTACTGTGATCAGCCAGGGCACTAGAAGAAAACATGCTCCAAGTATCTTGCCTCTAAAGCACAAGGTAACAAATCTTCCTTTTTTGTTGAAACGTGTTTAGTTGTGAACCACACAGAAACTTGGTGTGTGGATTTGGGTTCAACTAATCATGTCTACAATTCATTGTAGGGGTTCCAGGAAACCAGAAGACTGAATGAAGGAGAAATGTACCTGACATTAGGAGATGGAACAAGAGTTCCAATACACTCCATTGGGATTGTGTAACTTTATTTTAATTCAAGGGTTGTAGTATTATCAGACTGTTTTCATGTACCCAATATTCGTAGAAATTTAATTTCTGTTACTCATTTGGGTAAATGTGGGTATACCTCTATTTTGAGGGATATAGCAGTAATAAAGAAGAATAGATTATTTATCTATTTTAGTGTGATTATGGATAATCTATATATTATTACTCCTAATATAAATTTTGTTACAGAATCTGCTCATCATAGACTACCATTAAAGAGAAAGTTTCTTTCTACTAATGATGCATTTCTCTGGCACCTACGTTTTGATCATATTAACACCAAAAGAATTCAAAGACTAGTTAAAGATGGGCTTCTAGGCCCATTGGACTTTGACTATTACCCAATATGTGAATCCTGTTTGGAAGGAAAAATTACCAAAAGGCCCTTTACTGTGAAAGGGCACAGGGCTACAGATTTGTTAGAATTAGTGCATATTGATGTATGTGGTCTAATGAGTACTAAGGCTAGAGGAGGATATAAGTATTTCATCATGTTTACTGATGATTACTCAAGATATGGATATGTCTACCTTATGCACCGCAAGTCTGAATCCTTTAGAAATTCAAAGCGTTTCGGGGCAAAGCAGAAAAGCAATTAGGTAAACATATCAGAGTACTTCGGTCTGACCGAGGTGGTGAATATTTCCTCAGAGAATTCAAGGATCACTTATCAGAAGCAAGGATAGTATCCCAGTTGATTGCACCGGGTACTCCCCAGCAAAATGATGTGTCAGAAAGAATGAATAGGACCCTGTTAGAAATGGTGAGGGCTATGATGAGTTTTGCTACTCTGCCAATGTCCTTTTGAGGATATGCCTTAGAAACAACAGCATACCTTCTGAATTTGGTACCATCTAAATCTGTTTCCAAGGAACCCTTTGAATTGTGGATAGGGCGAAAGACGAGTATTAGACATGTCCACATCTGGGGATGCCCAGCACATGTGCTGAAAGGAAAGGCAGATAAATTGGATCCAAAAACCGAAGTATGCTTTTTTGTGGGATATCCAAAAGGTACGGAGGGTCATTTATTTTATAGTCCTGATACAAGAAAGTATTTGTAACCACAAATGCTAGATTTCTTGAAGCAGAACATATAAACAATTATAAACCTAAGAGTATGGAGATTCTAGAAGAAATGTTAGAAGCAAGTACTGGGTCATCTTCAAGTATTCCTGAAAATGTGGTTGTATCTAATACACCACAGGTTACTACGGATACAACACCAAGTACCATCGTGCCTTGTCGTAGTGGGAGGATTATCAGGGCTCCTGATAGATTCATGTTCTTAGGAGAAGTCCGAGAGGATGAACTTGATGTACATGAATCAGATCCTAAGACTTACAATGAAGCAATTAACGATGTGGATGCGGACCAATGGGTCAAGGCTATGGAAAGTGAGTTGGAATCCATGTATTCCAACAAACTCTAGAGTCTTGTAAAGGCACCTAACGGCATCAAGCCTATAGGTTGCAAGTGGATTTACAAGAGAAAGAGATGAGTGGATGGGATGGTTGAAACCTTCAAAGCAAGGTTGGTTGCAAAGGGTTTTGCTCAGAAAGAAGGTATTGATTATGAGGAAACCTTTTCGCCTGTTGCCATGCTTAAATCCATTCGGATTCTCATAGCCATTGCAGCTCATCTCGATTATGAGATTTGACAAATGGATGTCAAGATAGCCTTTTTGAATGACAAATATATGTATAGTGTAATTATGAATATATATATATATATATATAGACACACACACACACACACACACACACACACATATATATATAGTGTAATTATAAACCGGGTCGTCACAATAGCTAAGTGGTAGTACAACACTACACACGTTCACATGTATGATAGTGCTGAATTGTATTCAGCCTTATTCATATTGTTTTTATTTCATTTATAGATGTTGTCTTGTTGTTTCTATTTTGTGGTTGAAAACAAACATTCATTCTAACTCGGTTAAAATAATGAACTGTGATAGTTGTGGCATTTGACCTTTGTGTACTATTTTAGCCATAACTTTTAGTTCAAAACTTGGATTAAGGCAAAGTCAAGGGCGTTGGAAAGAGGACTCAGAGGGAAACAAATCATTAAGCCAAATTGTTTGCATTCAAGGTACGCTCAAGCACCCAAACTAGTGATCCAGCGTAGCTGCGCTCGATCCCCATTTTCTGGCACTTAATCGACATTGCGCGCTGGAAAATCCTGAAGTCGGTAGAACTGATATCGAAAGATGGTAATCCGACCCCAACTCGATCTTGGACTTCCTAGGGTGCATGAAATTGATTAGGGTTTTTCCTAAACTCTATAAATACTCTCCTAAGTCCTCCAAAACAAAGAGACAAGCTTGAGGAGAAGAATCAAAGGCTTCAAAGAAGGGTTTTTCTTAGTTTTTTTTTGTTATTTTCTTATGAAGATGGTTCTCATCCGAATTATGTGTAGCTAATACTTTAGTTAGAGCTCGATTGAAGCCCTAATCATGTCTCTTTAAGGTTTCAATTTGTTTTGCTACGATTCATGTTTTGATGCTTAATTGATTTATCTCAGGTTTTTGTTCGTTCTTCATATGGGTTATGTATGGGTTTGATCATCTTATGCATATAACATGCATAAATTGTTATGTAGGTCAATTTGGATGACCGAGTCTTGGGCCTAGTATAGTGACAAAAGAACCAATTGGGGTTCTTGAGATAATCAACATGAAAGACTTGAATAGATACCATATTTTAGGTTTAAGTGTGTTTGGCGATCTCCATAGATTTATGCTTTCTTGAGGAACAACTTAGTATACACCCATGCTAAATCCCTCAAGAAAGATAAGAGTTAGAGTATACACATATGCCTAATCTCGTTGTTTAGGAAAATTAATAGCTTTTGGAGTATACACCCATGCCCTTAGGCTGGCAAACATTGAGTATCTTGACATGATTGTAGTATTGTGCATATTGTTTACCTTATTTGAGTATAATTAGCGGTGGATATCGAAGCCCTAGCCCTTATTTCTTATTATTTCAATTCAATATTTTATTTCGTTTCATTCACAATATCTTTTTAAGGAATTCTCTTTAAGCATAATTTATACCAATCTTTATGGGAATGATCTCGTATTTGCCGTCTATACTATCGTTTTGATCTTGTGCACTTGCGAGTAAAACGTGCATTTATTTGCCTATTTATTTTGGTGGATATTTGTACAACAAGTTTTTGGCGCCATTGCCGATGATTGTGTTAAATTGTGTTTTTAAAGTTTTTCCTTTTATTTTAAGCTATTTTGTTTTTGCTCCTTTAAAATAAAAAAAAAATTAAAAAAAATTAAAAAAAATTCTAATATGTTTTTCTGAAGTTTTTACAGAATTTAGTTCTGTTCTGCTGCAGGGGGATCGAGCGTCATAGACAGGGGATCAATCCACATTTGCGATTGAGCGCCCAATCCTAGCGATCG
>FXXK01001546.1:42975-59243 GCA_900184695.1 Betula pendula | reverse complement strand
CCTACTAACACTACTCTTAATCCTTCTATTGGCAGGGCACCAGATTTGGAGTTGAAGCATAGTGGATATGAAAATGAGAAGTTGTGCAAGGAAAGAACCAAGAAATATCCCGATAAGCAGCTTGTCAAGAAGGAGTTTTTATGTGAGACAGAAAGTGTTGATATACAATTCAGAATTAAAACTCTTTCTTAATAAGCTAAAGTCTCAGTGGTATGGTCCTTAAGATGTCACCAAAGTTTTTCCTCATGGAGCTGTGGAGGCTTATTGCAAAGAGCAAAATCAGACTCTCATGGTGCATGGACACCAGGTGAGGCCCTACATGAAGATGGGCGTTCAATTTAGAGATGAGGATGTGACCCTCCAATTTGTCCAGCATATTACTTAAGAGTCACACAGTTTGGCTGAAGACAATAAACTTAGCACTACTTGGGAGGTGACCCAAGGAGAAATCAGTGGTA
This sequence comes from Betula pendula, assembly GCA_900184695.1. Classification (NCBI taxonomy): domain Eukaryota; kingdom Viridiplantae; phylum Streptophyta; class Magnoliopsida; order Fagales; family Betulaceae; genus Betula; species Betula pendula. The sequence goes on along the minus strand of FXXK01001546.1, from coordinate 58,785 downwards.
CTGAGGCCACTTCATGCAGTAAAAAGCCATATCCTTTAAAAAAAATTATTTTGTTTTTCATTTTTGTTTCATTTTCTATTGCTTGTTATTAGTTCTATTTTTTTTTTTAGTTTTCCTTTGTTTTGTTTTCAGAGTTTTGTTTTTCAGGACAAGGGTGCTTACATTCAAGTTTGGGGGTATGCTATAAGTCATGCCTCCCTACACAACTTTCTCGTCTCCTTAGTATGATTTTTCCATTTTTCTCTACACATTGAGGACGTTGTGTAACTCAAGTTTGAGCGTATGGGAGACACACATACACTTTGTCCATATTTTTTTGAAAAAAATTGCATATTCTTGTTATTTTTAAGAATTTGTTTGATCTGGAACTGTGATTTGAATTTTATTGGTGAGTTTAGAATGTTGAACACATGATCATATGATTAGGATTCTAGGTCTTGTTGCTTACCTTTGGCATCTGAGCATTCATTTGTTTTAATTCAAATTGCCACAAGCACATTAGCACATAATTTGTGAGGTGTGACATGTGAACCTGATTGTGTATGCTTTCAATGTCTTGGGTGAAGCTGGGTGACTTGTTGGACGGATACCTTGGCATAAAAAAAAAAAAAATCATTTTCGAAGTTTTCACTAAATAACTAGACTTCTTGCCTTATTAAGCAATGAATGTTCACGTCAAAAAGTTAGAATTTTGGATTTGTTAAAGTAGAGACCATTTTCGAAGCTTTCAACTTCTTCATGGAAGACTTCTTGCCTCACCAAACAATGAATGTTCACATCAAAATGTGAGAATTTTGGATTGGTTGAAGTACGGCTAGTTTAGTTCTGTAGCCTTTTTTACTCGAGTTAACACTCACTAAAAGGGTCGATTAGAAAGCTTAAGGGAACTGAGCATTGCACAGCCTGACTAAAAAAAAAATGACATGGTTATTCAATTCGATGGGGACCCCAATCAACTTTGAGATATTGAGTCATTGCACATCAATATTAATTTGAAGCCTCATGATTATGTGTTGGTTCACTTTACACTGAATTGAACTTGTGAAATCTCAGCTTGTCATTTGTGAGTGGTTAGACTTTGAAATTCCAATTCATTTTGAAGATGGAGTTTATCCTTTAAGCTTGCTAATGAATGAGAATCGTGGTTGTTTGTAATACTTTAGTATTGGAGATAACATGAATTGTGCATAATGTTTGTGGGTATCATTCCTGTTAAACCCTCACAAGACTTCACTCGTCCTATTAGGGATGCCTAGGGGTTTAAAAGATTTGTTGCATACACTAAATGGAATTGTGTTTCTCACGACAGAGGAGGTATAGTAGTTGTCATTTATTTTTCAGTTTTGTATTGCTAAGGGACTAGCAATATGTAAGTTTGGGAGTATGATAAGTGCTGAATGTTATACATTCAAACCCCTTAATTCACATATGTTAATCTCTTAGTTTCATTATAATATGATGTTTTGTGTTGTTTTTGTGTTTTCCCTTATTTTATAGGTTTTGGAAGAAAAGAAGTCAATTCCATCAACTCGGGCTTAAACTACATGAACTGTGCAAAGCTATTGAGCATTTGACCTTTGTTCACTATTTTCGTCATAACTTTTAGCTCAAAACTCAGATTAAGGCAAAGTCAAGAGCGTTGGAAAGAGAACTCAAAGGGGAACAAATCATTCAACCAAAGTTTTTGCATTCAAGGTGCCCTCAAGTGCCCAAACTAGCGATCGAGCTCAGCTGTGCTCAATCCCCATTTTCTGGAGCTCGATCGACATCGCGCGCTGGAAAATCCCGAAGTCAGCAGAACTGATATGGAAAGATGGTAATCCGACCCCAACACGATCTTGGACTTCCTAGGGTGCACAAAATTCATTAGGGTTGTTCATAAACTCTATAAATACTCCCCTAAGTCCTCCAAAACAAGGAGACAAGCTTGAGAAGAAGAATCAAAGGCTTCAAAGAAGGGTTTTTCTTAGTTTTTCTTTATTTTCAATTTTTCTTTGTTATTTTCTTATGAGGATGGTTCTCATCCATATATGGTGTAGCTAATACTTTAGTTATGGCTCGATTGAAGCCATAATCATGTCTCTTTAAGGTTTCAATTTGTCTTGCTACAATTCATGTTTTGATGCTTAATTGATTTATCTCGAGTTTTTGTTCGTTCTTCATATGGGTTATGTATGAGTTTGATCATCTTATGCATATAACATGTGTAAATTGTTATCTAGGTCAATTGGGATGACCAAGTCTAGGGCCTAGTAGAGTGACAAAAGAACCAATTGCCGGTTCTTGAGATAATCAACATGAAAGACCTGAATAGATACCATGTTCTAGGTTTAAGTGTGTTTGTCGATCTCCATAGATTTATGCTTTCTTGATGAACAACTTAGTATACACCCATACTAAATCCATAAAGAAAGAAAAGAGTTAGAGTATACACCCATGCCTAATCTCGTTGTTTAGGAAAATTAATAGCTTTTGGAGTATACACCCATGCCCTTAGGCTGCCAAACATTGAGTATCTTGACATAATTGTAGCATTGTGCATATTCTTTACCTTATTTGAGTATGATTAGCGGTGGATATCGAAGCCCTAGCCCTTATTTATTATTATTTCAATTCAATATTTTATCTCGTTTCATTCACAATATCTTTTTAAGGAATTCTCTTTAAGCATAATTTATACCAATCCTTATGGGAATGATATCGTATTTGCCGTCTATACTATCGTTTTGATCTTGTGCACTTGCGAGTAAAACGTGCATTTATTCGCCTATTTATTTAGGTGGATATTTGTACAACACAGCTTAACGAAGATCTATATGATGCAACTAGATGGCTTTATAGCAAAAAACCAAAGTGATATGGTTTACAAGCTGCAAAGGTCCATTTATGGACTTAAGCAAGCATCCAGGTCATGGAACATCAGGTTTGATGAGACAATCAAACAATTTGGTTTTGGACAAAACCTTGATGAACCATGTGTATACAAAAAGTGTAAGGATTCGATAATGACATTCTTAGTGCTATATGTTGATGATATCCTCCTTATCGGAAACGATGTAGGAACATTATCAGCAGTAAGAATTTGGTTATCTAACCAGTTTGATATGAAAGACTTGGGAGAAGCAAGTTATATCCTTGGGAACAAGCTTTTGCAAGATCGCAAGAATAGGATGATAGGCTTATCCCAAACTACTTACATAGATAAGGTCGTAGCTAGGTTTAGCATGGCTGACTCCAAGAAAGGTTTGTTACCTTTCAGGCATGGAGTCACTCTTACTAAAGAGCAGTGTCCTCAAACACCGCAGGTAGTAGAGCAGATTAAGGATGTTCCCTATGCTTCGGCAGTGGGAAGCCTTATGTATGCCATGCTATATACTAGACCTGATATATGTTTCGTAGTTGGCATGATCAGCCGATATTAGTCAAACCTTGGACCACAATATTAGGTAGTGGTCAAGCACATACTCAAGTATCTTAAGAGAACGAGAGATTATGTGCTTGTCTACCATAATGAAGATTTGACAACTACTGGTTATACAGATTCTGATTTCTAGCCAAATCACGATTCCCGAAAATCTACCTCAAGGTATGTATTTACTCTAGGAGGAGGAGCCATTAGTTGGAGAAGTGTCAAGCAATCATGCATTGCAAACTCCACTATGGAAGCTGAATATGTTGCGGCCGGTGAGGCAGCAAAGGAAGCAGTTTGGCTAAAGAAATTCCTAACGGACCTTGGAGTAATGAGGATAGAGCAATCTCCCATCACGTTGTTTCGCGACAACAGTGGAGCGGTTGCACAATCCAAAGAACCAAGAAACAGTAGATGAAGGAAGCACATCGAGTGCAAGTACCATCTCATTAGAGAAATGGTAGCACGGGGAGATACAGTTGTGGCAAAGATTTCTTCCGCAAAAAATCTAGCAGACCCGTTCACTAAGACTTTGCCTTAGAGGGTTTTCGAAACTCACGTAAAGGGAAAGAGAGTTAAGAACATGCCCAATTGGAATTGAGGGCAAGTGAGAGATTGTTGGGGATTATGCCCTAAATCCCAAGATTCTAATATGATTGACTTTGTAGTTTATAATAAATAAATGATTATTGATTACATATATATATTTGAGCATATGACATATAGTCTTTTGTATGATTATTTTATGATTATCCTATACGAAAGGTTCCAGGGAATGTATTGAATATGGTCTATGGTTGTGAGTAAGGTTTTGTCATACAAGGTCTAAGACCATAAGCCTTGTACTCCGAAAATCATTTGTTCACAGTCATGATGAAACTGGACATTCCATCAANGTTCACTAAGACTTTGCCTTAGAGGGTTTTCGAAACTCACGTAAAGGGAAAGAGAGTTAAGAACATGTCCAATTGGAATTGAGGGCAAGTGAGAGATTGTTGGGGATTATGCCCTAAATCCCAAGATTCTAATATGATTGACTTTGTAGTTTATAATAAATAAATGATTATTGATTACATATATATATTTGAGCATATGGCATATAGTCTTTTGTATGATTATTTTATGATTATCCTATACGAAAGGTCCAGGGAATGTATTGAATATGGTATATGGGTGTGAGTAAGGTTTTGTCATACAAGGTCTCAGACCATAAGCCTTGTACTCCAAAATCATTTGTTCACAGTCATGATGAAACTGGACATTCCATCAAGTAAGATTGTTACGCATCAATTGTGAGATTTACCTTAATCAGGCGAAGCGGATACTTCAGGTTGATGTGTAGGTGTATAGGGTGGTATACATTGAACGGACTGAGATTTTTCTTTTCTGTTAAAATACTGTCTTTAGAAAAGATATAACTCTCAGACTATTTATACTTGAGATTCTAAATCTTAAGAGAAAAGCAAACTCAGATGTGAAATGTCTTTGCTTTGACACATTGTAGACTGAGGCCTTAGCTGTTTGAGGTCAACATTGTCTTTGTGATTGGGTGATCACATGTAGCATCGTGAGCAGAGTTTTTCTCAATAAGGAATCCAAATCCTTTCTTTGGTAAGAAGGACACGAAATCTCCCATTGAATAGGATTTTATTTAGTGTTATTCTCAAGTCTTTGAGCAAAGCATTTTGGTAAGGTTAACTCCAAAATATACCTTATGGGTGGACACTCAGAGGAGAGAGAATAATAAAAGAATAGGAATCTGGTACGCAAGGATTAAGAGGTAGAGAATATAGTGTGACAATATCTCAGTCCTTATTCGTCTACAGAGGACTTTATGGAGGAATCATACTTGTGGTAAATGTCAAAAAGAACTTGTTGATTTAATCAAGAATATTTTTCGAAGTGCAGTTACAATTATGTATTGGCGTTAATTGTAATTAATAGTGACTTAGGATAATCGAAAACTATTAGAGCTGAAAATATTTTTCTCTTTAGGTCCCTCATCAAGCTATTGTAAATTAACCATGGACATGTCTATTATTTATTTATTGGATAGGTTATTTTATTTTTTAAAATATAGGCATATTATTTTAATAAGCAGGTTGTTTTAATTAAATAAAATATAGGTCCAAAGAAAAAAATTGTACGTAAAAAAAAAATAAGTGGGAGAGGTGGGCTTAGGATAAACCTAGGCCTAGTGCACTATGTAAGTGACACATAGGCAAGGGAAATTTTCCCTAGCCCATATGTCATCTCATAAGAAGGTGGAGGCTAGGGTTTTTGCAAACCCTAGCCGTCCACTCCTAGCCTGCAGTCCCACATTGCTTTTTTAGTTTCTCTGCTACTCCTTTCAAGGATATAAATAGAGGACCCTATAGCTCAGTCAAAACAAACTCCAACACAATTCTTTTAGCCTTTGCTGTAGAATTGTAAGCACTCCTTGAATATTAATTCGGAGAGCTAAGTTAAAATTTTGAAAAGCTAGAAAAGGCCCACACTTTTGGTTATTTCTAGTCATTGGTGAGAAGATCTGAGGAGTTCTTGAAGAGTTCGTCGAGGAGAGCATTCTTCGTTCATATAGCCAAGGCGTGGCCCTAATTAGCAAGTAAGTAATTTTATGTTCTTGCTAGTTTATTATTAATAGCAATGTTCTTCGCATGTTCTTCATAGAGTAGATCCGAAGTAGGAAATATATTATTTTTCCTCTGCGCAATTTTTTAATTTTCACCCATATTCCCAACATTAGGGAGGTTGGAGAAGGCGCAGCCGCGTGAGGAGATGTAATGCTCCAAAGGTTTAACAAGTTTTAGGGCGCATTTTTTAGCTTTTGACGCCCATGAAACATTTGAAGGAATCTATGGAACATTTGGTATGCTCATGGAACGTTCGGTAGTGAGGATCAAACATTCGATACATGTCCTGATGCACTGTTCATGTGAAAACTTTCGATTAGTGTGCATGTCAAGCAGTATCAAACGTTCGATGCTTTTATGGAGAGTTCAATGTGCTTTAATCAAATGTGCGGTGCTTTTATCAAATGTTCTGTGGAAACCCTAAGACCGTTGGATAATAGTACATCAAACGTTCAATGTTGTACATAGAACGTTCAATGAACCTAAAAATTCTGCAGTCTTTAACCAGACGTTCTAGCTCTATAAATACTACTCCTTACCCTTCTTTGAACTTTTCACTCGTGCCTTGTAGCCTAGAGAACGTTTGTGAGTGTGTGAGGAGAGTGTTTGGAGAAGGTTGAGACTTTTTGGCTTTGGAGGTACCTATCTCTGCTTAGTTCGTTTTCTTGCTGTTACCTTGTCTAGATGATGATGAGTCTTAATTTTTGTGTTGTTTAGTTTTGGTCTTGATCATTTGAGGTTTAGATAGTTTGTGTTGGTTTTGTGTTGTTTGAGTTTAATACCTCAAACCCTATTTTTTAAGTATGAGACCCCTTATTTTCTCTAGTTAGACCTTTAGGAGACCTTAAGAAGAGTTAAAAACTAGAAAGGACCAAGATTTGGCCTGGAATGAGTTTCTAGACCTCATCAAACGTTCGATCCTCTTGATCAAACGTTCGATGTGCGGGATTGGAACATTCGACCCTCCTAGTCAAACATTCGATGCTTGGACAGAATGTCCTTTTGGGTTATTAGAAGCCTAGGACTTGTTTAACTCATGGCATAAGGCTAATTGTAAGGTTATTTCTTATATTTGGAGGTTGGAGATCTAATGGATGAATACCTAACTTATCCTTACGACATAAGTGAGTAACAACTCATATGGATACTTGTTATTGTTATACTTTTATGTATAGCATGACTATTTTGATGTACAAAACATGCATGTTTACAACTCATGAAATGCCTATTTATTCTCAACTGTGAACTCCATTTGTGAAAACGATTGTGATTAACAAAAATAATAAAATGATGAGTTATGAAAAACATGCATATAAAAAACACAAAGATTAATGTGCATCGTATGACATGGTATACCGGTACGTGTGGTAGAATGGCCATGGGCTTACTATTAATACAATTTAATTCTATGGTCAAAAGTTTTCTTTTGTGAAGAGGGCCTTGAATCCAATGGTTAAGTTTTGTGATAGCTCACCATTCTTTGAGTGGGTCACTAGTTACGGCTTTGTTAGTCAGTGTGGGCCACCCGAGGTCGGGCTCGGTCGGACTACTAGTATAAGACGGTATGTTTGTGCAATGTCCGGGGCACCGGAGTTGTACTAGAAATCCTTTTGGAAGTGAGAACCTTGTTGAGAAAGGGTAATATCTTGAGTAGACCATATTGTTAACATATCACATGTTCTTGAATATATTATGTATTATAAGTATATTGCATCGTGAACTGAGAATAACAATGCTTATGATTTATAAACTGAGTTCACAAATGATGACTCGTATAACATGTGCTATTACTCACTAAGTTGTGGACTTACTCTTATATTTTTTCCACCTATAATCTTATGCCACTTAATAGCTTGCTTAGAGGATAACAGTCTATGTGATCATTTGGTTCGATTAGAGGATCTCCTCCAAGTGATCTTTGACAAGCTAGAACCGGTTTGGTTAGCAAGGATATGGTTCGTAGGTGGCAACCCTTACCATGACATGATCGATATGATCTATAAGCTCTACCTTGAGCAAGAAGATCTATGATTTTGTTATGGCTATTAGGTTATGTTAAGTTTCGAAATTGAAATCTCTATGTTATTTTGATGACTGATCTTTTGATCAAGATTTGGAGACATCAGTATTTATGATATTTATGGTATTATGGTTATGTTTCTTCTACTATTCCAGTATTCATTTATTGTGGGTATTAATTGTTATCTCTATTCTTTACAAGTGATAAATCTTCTGCTGTAGACTCTCATCCCTTTGAGAGTGTATGATTTATGAGTTTTAATCCGATGTAGGGGTTAAGGCTGGGAGGCGAACTGCTAAGTCATTTACCAGTTAAATGATTTTATTGGGTCGTTACAAGAAAAGGCACAGAAAGCAATGGATTTGCGATTGGTGGAGCTCTCTTCATGCGGATCTGGTGATTTCTTCTTTGTGCACTAGGAGCTCTCTCTGTGCTACTCGGTGGTATCATGATACGCTGGCATATGAACAAAAGAGCAAGTGAAAAAGAAATCCATCGTAGACACTGTTCATGACAAAGGTGGATTTTTTTGGCAAAGATGGTGGAATATTATGATGAAGAAAATAAAAAGATAAAAACACTAGTGGACCACACTGTGCAGCCTTGGTGTTCTCCATACGTTTGAAAAAAACAAAAAATAAAATCTTTGAAGAGGTAATCCCCAACATTGGAGAAGGGAAAAGAAATAAAAAATGAAATACACAGATCATATGAAAATTCGAAGGAAACAAAACATGCTGAGTGGAGAAAAATAAAGAAAATCGAAATTAAAATCCACAATATTGAAAACTGGCATTAGCCTATAGCTCTGATACCATGAAAAACAAATAATGCTATAAAAATTAAATAAAAACAATGGAATAATAAAATATACACAAAGATTTTACGTGGTTCGACCTATAACCTACATTTAAAGATTAAAACCATAAAAGGGTTACATTATACTCTTATTGAATTGATGATTGTACAACACAAAAGGCTTTATTTATAGGCTGATTGAATCTCATCAAATTCCAATAAATTTAGGGTAATCAAATTTTCATCATCTTCATCAAATTCTTAACTTCAGAGTAATCTAAATATACTCTAACAAGTCCCCACAATATCCAACAAATTAGTCTGCGATGACGGTTGTTAATGGTCACCTCTAACTTCCACAGCACGTTGGAGAAAGGGTCATATTAAGGAGATTGTCCCCTCTACATAGAGGAAAATGTATACTTTCTTCCTCACAAATCATTAGCCATTAAACGCAAAAGGCCATTGCTAAGGAAATACCTTATTTGGTTTGTAAACAATGGCTTTAACACTTATGATAATCATGTTGGCAATTCTGGGGACTTGGACATCTCAAGCCACGTCCCACACATTGCAAGACGCTTCCATGGCTGAGAGATATGAGCAATGGATGGCTCACTACGATCGCAAGTACACAGACGATGTAGAGAAGGAAAGCCGTTTCAAGATATTCAAAGAAAATGCAGAATTTGTAGAGAAAGTCAACAAAGAAGGGAACAACACTTACAAGTTAAGTCTCAACGCATTCGCCAACTTAACAATTGAAGAATTCATTGCCTCTCGTTACTGATACAAGATCACCAATCAGTCAAGGTCCGCCAATAGTAACACATCGTCATTTATGTGTGAAAGCCTGACTGATATTCCAATGGCTATGGATTGGAGAGAGCAAAATGCTATCACCCCGATTAAGGACCAAGGCCAATGTGGTAATTAAGAGGATCACATATTTGAAAGAGATAAGCTATATGTTCAACCCCATAGTCCTCCCATGTCCAACTGTTGCAAATTTATCATTGGATTTATGAGAACTAGGGGTGGGCACGGGTCGGATCAGGCCGAAGGTAGTCAGGTTTTGCAACCAACTAATGATACCCAAAGTTACTAAACAGTAACCAACGAGTATCGGGTAGAGCAGGGTGGGGTTAGGATGGATCAGGTATTACCCGATCAAAAACAAAGAGATCTGATTAACAGATCAAATTTGATTAATCTGGTCAGATAAATTAGATCTGATTTATAAAATCAGATTAGTGTCCACTCAGATCGGGAGACGAAGTCCATGGGACGAAGTAGGTGTGGGACGGAGGGGATGCAAGACGGCATGGCCGTGGGACAGAAGGGTCGCGGGACGACGCGGGACAGCGTGGCCGCGGGAGTGCAGAAACTAAACAGGGAAGGAGAAGAGGAGAGAATGAGACAGCCGGAGAAGAGGAGAGAACCAGGGTAGAAAGAAGAAAAAATAAAAAAGAAGGAAGGAGACGGCAGACAGAGAGAGAGACTCGTTAGGGTTTGGAAAAGGATAGAAATTTCCTCCAACCCAGGTTGGAGGAAATTTCATTCAACCAACTCTAATACGTGACAAGTGTCATCTATTAATATTGGGTTCCTCAAAACTTTAATGTTTAAGTTAATGACTATTAAGTTTTGAGGAACTCAATATTGATAGATAACACTTGTCATGTATTAGAGTGGGTTAAATGAAATTTCCTCCAATTTGGGTTGGAGGAAATTTCTATCCTTTGGAAAAAGGTAGTTTATACCATCTTTTTCCAGACGGGTCGGGTTGGGTAATACCCGCGTTTTAAATCTTATACCAGATACCCAACCCGATACGGATGGGTTTTTAGGAAATTGACCTGTATTCGAAAAAACACACAAGAAATCTGTGATTTGCAGGGCAGGCGGGGCGGGTTTTGCGAGTACGGGCGGGTTTTGCTCACCCCTAATGGGATCCACATGGCACCCAAATGTGCGTCCCAGAAATCTGATGATGGGTTTTCAACAATTGAACAGGAGGACCATGGGGTTCTAAAACTCGAAGTTTCAACTTATTGTTGTTCTAATAAGTTTTCAATTGTATGCATGCAGGATGTTGTTGGGCATTTTTAGCAATGGCAACAGTGAGGGAATTACCCAAATAAAAATTGGCAAATTGATCTCTCTATCTGCGAAACAACTGGTGGACTGCTCCACCAATGGCAATCAAGGCTGCAATGGCAGTCTCATGGACTATGCCTTTACATATATAATACAAAACCAAGGACTCAACACTGAAACAAATTACTCATATGAGGCTATGGATGGAACTTGTGACGCGGAGAAGGCGTCTCATTATGAAGCTCAGATCAATAGCTTTGAAGATGTACCTTCCAACACTGAGGAGGGATTACTAAGGTCATGGCCTGCCAACCAATCTCAATTACCATTGATGGCTACAGAAGTGTCTTTCAACATTATTCAAGCAGGGTCTTCAATGGAGTTTGTGAGACCAGCCTAAACCATGTTCTTACTGCAATTGGGTATGGAACGACTGAAGATGGAACCAAGTATTGTTTAGTGAGGAATTCATGGGGCGGGAGTGGGTACATGAGGATTCAAATAGATGTTGATGCCCCAGAAGGCCTTTGTGGCATTGCCAAAGAAGCTTCCTATCCAATAATTGTTTATTAGGTAGAGGTCGAAGTATGTATCAATATAATATATATATAATATATTATATATATAGTTCATATTGATGTCCAATTTGGTATAGAGGCCTTTGACTTAGTCTTCATTCAAATTGGGTGTATTTAGTTTGTAACTCGCGCGCCACGCTGCTGTCCGCCGTGTCCGCGCTCCGCACCCCTTCTGTCCCACGGCCAATGCCCCTCTTGCATTCCCCTCCGTCTCCACACTACTTCGTCCCATCGACTTCCGTCTTCCCGATCTGAGTTGGACATAATCTGTTATTTATAAAAATCAAGTTCTAATCCTCTTCTAATTTATCTGACCCCAGATTAATCAAATTGGACTTGTTAATCAGATTTCTTTTGTTTTGTGTAAAATTGTTTAATACCTGATCCACCTAACCCCACCCTGCTCTACGCGATACTCGTTGGTACTGTTTAGTAACTTTGGGTATCATTAGTTCCGGTTGCAAACCTGACTACCTCGGCCTGATCCGACCCGTGCCCACCCTACAGTTCTCATAAAATCCAATGATAAATTTGCAACAGTTGGACCATGGGAGAGGGACTATGGTGGTTGAACTGAACATATAGAGCTTATCTCTCTCAAAATTGTGACCTCTTAATTACCCACATTGGCCTGGTCCTTAATCGGGTCGGATAGGCATTTTGCTCTCTCCAATCCCATAGCCATTATGGAATATCAGTCAGCTTTCACACTAAATGACGAATGACGATGTGTTACTATTGGTGGACCTGACTGATGGTGATCTTGTATCAGTAACGAGAGCGCAATGAATTCTTTTCATTGTTAAGTTGGCGAAATGCACTTTGAGACTTAACTTGTAAGTGTTGTTCCCTTCTTTGTTATTTCTCTACAAATTCTGCATTTTTCTTTGAATATCTTGAAACGGCTTTCCTTCTCTATCGTCTGTGTACTTGCGATCGTCTAGTGAGCCATCCATTTGCTCATATCTCTCAGCCATGGAAGCGTCTTGCAATGTGTGGGACGTGGCTTGATATGTCCAAGTCCCCAGAATTGCCAACATGATTATCATAAGTGTTAAAGCCATTGTTTTACAAACAAATACAGGTATTTCCTTAGCAATGGCCTTTGCGTTTAATGGCTAATGATTTTTTGAGGAGAAGAAAGTATACATTTCCTCTATGTAGAGGGGACAATCTCCTAATATGACCCTTTCTCCAATGTGCTGTGGAATTAGAGGTGACCATTAACAACCGTCATCGCAGACTAATTTGTGGATATTGTGGGGACTTGTTAGGAGTAATTTTAGGATTCTCTGAAAGTTAAGAATTATGATGAAGACTGATATTGGAAATTTGATTACCACTAAATTTATTGGAATTTGGGAGGAAATGAGAGGGTAGGCCGCCTGAAGTTTGCAAAAAATCAACAAGATACCAAATCAGATTAATAAGCCTCCCTATAATAAAGCCTTTGTATGTACATATCAATTAATAGGAGGTATAATGTTATCCTGACTCTGTCGTGCGTTTGGTGTTCATCATCTTGTCGTGGTTCTGGTGATTTCCTTTCATGCCCTAGGAGGCTCTCTTCATGCTGCTCAGGGGATGGGGAAGTGAGACAGTGGTGTAAGTCTCTTGATGAAATGGAAAAAAAAAAAAGAGAAAAGGATAGGTACGGCTACTACTGTGCCTGCATTGGTGTTCTCCATACGTTTGAAACAAAAACAAAAAAAATATATATATATTTGAAAAGGTCTCTCCAACATTGTAGAAGGAAAAGGAAAAAAAAAAAAAAAAGAAGAAGAATCACATGGATGAGCTGAAAATTAGAAGGGGAAAAACAATGAGAGCAAAATTAAGATTATCAAAATTAAATCCACAAGATCGAAAACTGGCGTTAACTTATAACTCTGATAGCCATGAAAGAAAAGATAATGCTGTAAAAATTAAAGAAATACAATGGAATACTAAAATATTCAAAATAGTTTACGTAGTTCGATCTATGACTACGTCCACAAAATTAACGACCCTAAACGTTTACATTATCCTCTTATTGAAGTGCTAATTTTATAATACAAGGATCCAGCTACATGCGGTACTTAAAGTACCGCATATCTGTGGTAGTTTAAAGTACCGCAAATCAAAGGCTGAGATTCAGCCTTTGATATTTTTTTACTTCTTCTTTTTTAAAAAAACAAAATAATAATAATAATTTTTAATTTTAATTTTTATATTTATATATTTCATATACTAATATATTTAACATTTTTTAAAGATTTACACGTGTCAGCGTTTCATTGGTGCTGACGTGACACTTAACGAATATGTCAAAATTTAACAAAATTTGACTCGATGGACTAAATTACTTTTTCTGGCATACCACAAGGACTTCTGAGTTCAAAAGTACCAAGTGAACTCAGAATTCCTTGTAGTGATGCAAAAAAATAATTTAGTCCCTCGGGAGTCAAATTATGTTAAATTTTTGACAAGATTCTGTTAAGTGGGCACGTCAGCACCAAAACTTCTGAACTCAGAAGTTTATGTGGTATTTCTAAAAAATAATTGGGTCCCTCGAGCCAAATTCCGTTATTTTGATAGATTCTGTTAAATCCACGTCAGTACCGATGAAATGCTGACACGTGTCAATCTTGTCAACAAAATGTATAAATAATATTAAGTATATAATATATAAAATTAAAAATGAATTTTTTTTTTTTTAAATTAAAGGAGTTAAAAAAAAATCAAAGGCTGAATCTCAGCTTTGATTTGGGGTACATTTAAAGTACACAGCAAATAGGGGGTATTTAAAGTCCCATTGTAAGTCGGATCCAAAATACAAAAGGTTCTATTTATAGACTCAGATTGATCTCATCACATTCCTATTAAATTTTAGGGTAATCTAATCTTCATCATCCTTGTAGGGCCCGACAAAAAACTCAGCAAGGCCCATCTACGGGCCCAGCACACACACGTTATAAAATTCCCATGATATATTTACTAATCATCCAAGGGAATTGGGAGACTGCTTGTAGGGCCTAGGAATCTACCTAAGCGCGATGTCGCAAGCCACACAACGCCAAAAGAATACAAAGGGCAGCCACGAGCCCAAAAGAATTACCAAAGGGCTTAGGGTCATCTAGTATATATATATGATCAGTATCTATCTCACACACATCTATCTCTCTCCCTATCCCCTCTCCCTCCAAACTGATTTTACCATCGAGGGGCCCCACTGGCAAGCGCCGTGGCCACTCTAATGGCTTTCTCTCCTTGTGCAGGCGAGCTCCTCCCTGGAAGGTGGCTCGGAGTCACTGTAGAAAACCGACATCTACAGTTGGCGCCGTCTGTGGGAACTCCGACTTCCTTTCACCATGGATTTTGGATTCCAACGAACAAAAGGCTTCGGGCTGTCAACCAGGAAAGGGCCTCTGTCTGCACACCAGCAACCGAAGCATCTTCTTCGGCGACAACAGATCAGCATTCTCCCGTAGTAGATCTGAGCTCCTTTCACCATGGATTTCGGATTCCAACGAACAAAAGGCTTCAGGCTGTCAACCAGGAAAGGGCCTCTGTCTGCACACCAGCAACCGAAGCATCTTCTTCGGCGACAACAGATCAGCATTCTCCCGTAGTAGATCTGAGCAGATCTGGCCCATCCGCGTCAAACCGCTCATGAACAGCAGATCCACGGCATCTTCTTCACGTCCATAACAGCCTCCATGTTACTCCTCCTCTGCCACTGCACGACCCTTTCTCCTCCACGGAACCGCCGATCTAGGCTTCATCTCCGTCCACCCGCCGATCTCAGAACTGGATCTGGCACATTTTACAGATTTGGTTTCCACAAAACCAAATCCACGGCCCTTTCTCCCCTTTTATAGTAGATCCACGGCGTCTCCCTCACGTCCTTAACAGCCTCCCTATTACTCCTCTGCCACACTGCACGGCCCTTTCTCCTCCACGGAACCGCCGATCTAGGCTTCATCTCCGTCCACCCGCCGATCTCAGAACCGGATCTGGCACTTTTTACAGATTTGGTTTACACAAAACCAGATCTGTCTTTTCTCGTCGGTTCTATCGAAAAAAAACGCGCCTCATCACCGCTTCGACAGCCGACCATGACCCAGCACTACCGGTGCCTCCACCAATTACTCCTGCCGGACCAGCAACCTAACCCACGCCGGACCAGCAGCCCACCCACCGCGACCCCCAAATCTGTAGCGACGATGATGATCCCCCTGATGGACTGCCGGCTCTGAGCGCCGTGACCCCATCGTCCCAGAACAGCCCAAC
>FXXK01001546.1:13519-33662 GCA_900184695.1 Betula pendula | reverse complement strand
AATCCTCATCATCATCAAATCCCTAATTTTAGGCTAATCTAAACATACTCTACCATGTCCCCGCAATATCCTGCAAATTAGTCCGCGAGGATAGTTGTTAACGGTCCCCTCTAACTTGCCCAACACGCTAGAAAAAAGGGTCACATTGAGGTTATTGTCTCCTATATATAGAGGAAAATATATGCCTTCTTCCTCACAAATCATGAGCCATTAAACGCTAAAGGCCATTGTCGAAGAAGTACCCTATTCGGTTTGTAAACAATGGCTTTAACACTTATGATAGTCATGTTGGCAATTTTGGGGACATGGACATCTCAAGCCATGCCCCGCACATTACAAGAAGCTTCCATGGCTGAGAGATACGAGCAATGGATGGCTCAATACGATCGCAAGTACACAGACGATGTAGAGAAGGAAAGCCATTTCAATATATTCAAAGAAAATGCAGAATTTGTAGAAAAAGTCAACAATGAAGAGAACCACACTTACAAGTTAAGTCTCAATGCATTTGCAGACTTAACAAATGAAGAATTCATTGCCTCTCGTACTGGATTCAAGATCACCAATCAATCAAGGTCCGCCAATAGTAACACATCATCATTTAGGTATGAAAGCTTGACTGATATTCCAATGACTATGGATTGGAGAGAGCATGGAGCTGTCACCCTAATTAAGGACCAAGCCCAATGTGGTAATTAAGAGGATCACATATCTAAAAGAGATAAGCTAGATGTCCAACCCCATAGTCTTTCCCCGTCCAACTCTTACAAATTTATCATTGGATTTATGGGATCCACATGGGACCATAAATTTGATGATGGATTTCCAATAGTTGAACGGTGAGGACCATGGGGTTTTGAAACTCGGAGTTTCAACTTATTGTTGTTCTAACAATTTTTCTATCGTATGCATGCAGGATCTTGTTGGGCATTTTCTGCGGTGGCAGCAGTAGAGGGGATAACCCAAATAAAAACTGGCAAATTGATGTCTCTGTCTGAGCAACAACTAGTGGACTGCTCCACCAATGGCAATGGGGGCTGCAATGGCGGTGTCATGAACTATGCCTTTACATATATAATACAAAACCAAGGACTCAACGATGAAATGAATTACCCATATCATGCTACGAATGGAACTTGTGACGCGGAGAAGGCATCTCATTATAAAGCTCATATCAGTAGTTTCGAAGATGTACCTCCCAACAATGAGGAGGCATTACGAAAGGCTGTGGCCAGCCAACCAGTCTCAGTTGTCCTTATGGGCTACGGAAGTGCCATTCAACTCTATTCAAGCGGGGTCTTCAATGGAGAATGTGAGACCAACCAAAACCATGCTGTTACTATAATTGGGTATGGAACGACTGAAGATGGAACCAAGTATTGGTTAGTGAAGAATTCTTGGGGCCAGAATTGGGGCGAGAAGGGTTACATGAGGATTCAGAGAGATGTCGATGCCCCAGGAGGCATTTGTGGCATAACCAAAGAAGCTTCCTTTCCAATAATTGCTTAATTAGGTACAGGGCAACGTACGTATCAATATATATGTATATAAGCCTCTTTTCCTATATGTATGCATTTTAAATGTTTTGAACTATGAAAATGTGTGCATTATTCCTGCTTCTATTAATTCCATCATCAAAATCTGTATTGCTCTCTATTTTCATATATATTAGTATTCCGAAAAACTTATTAGTGAAAAGGGATATATATATATAGTTCATACGAATGTAATGTCCAATTTGGTATGGAGGCCTTTGAATTAGTATTCGTTCAAATTGGGTGTATTTAGTTTGTAACTCGCATAAATAATGTCCATGTGCCTTAGTTTTCTTTTTTTTTTTTATGGTGCCTTCAATATTTTTACTTTTATTTATTTATTACTCCAAAATCACTATAGCCGATTTTTTTTTTTTTTAAGGAGTGAGCTATTATGCACTCTTTCAAGGTTCATAGGTATTAAAAATCGCCAATAATTTCATGTCCACCCTCTCGGCAGACAACCCTTCTATTCCACCCAACTTGGAAAACTTGATCCCCCTCAATTAAAGCGGAAGATAATGAGGACGTATGTGATATCACAAAGCTCTTTTATGAGCATTAATAGGATATCATTAAATCCAATGTGATAACCATGGTTAGAATCTTCTTTCTAGGCAGTTTTCTTCTTAAAGAGATGAATCATAAAAACTTTCTTTGATTCCCAAGGTGGATAGTCCTTATTTAATTAATCACTTTCGGGTGATTATCCTGTGCAACATTATTTATGAGATTATCTCGAAAATCTTGCCAATTAGGCTGAAAAAGGTCCTCCACAAACTTATTTCTCTGTTTCGATCAGCATTAGTTCTGGCCCCTAGGGAGGGTCATTCAAGATAACACTATTTTAACGTATGAATTTCTTTCATACGTTAAAGCAGAAGATAGGGAATGGAGGGCTTATGACGCTCATAATTGATATGAAAAAGGCTTATGACAAAATAAAGTGAGACTTTATTGCCACAACTATGAGAAATTTTTGTTTTCAAGATGTGGTTTGAGAAGGCGCAGCCGCGTGAGGAGAAGGCACAGAAAAGTATGGATTTTCGATGGGTGGAGCTCTCTCAGTGCAGATATGGTGATTTCTTCTTCGTGCACTAGGAGCTCTCTCTGTGCTGCTCAGGGGTATCATGATACGTAGGTATATGAACAAAAGAGCAAGTGGAAATGAAATCCATCATAGATGCTATTCACGCCAAAGTTGGATTTTTTTTTTTTTTCTAGATGGGACATGTGGGGAGAGAGATTGTCAAAGAAAGTATATGGAGAGGAGAGACGGTGGGAATATTTTGATAAAAAAAAAAAAAACACGAATGCACCATACTGTGCCACACTGGTGTTCTCCATACATTTGAAACAAAAAACAACAAAACATATTTGAAGAGGTACTGTCCAACATTGCAAAAGGGAAAAGGAAAAAAAAAAAAAAGAATCACACGGATCAAATGAAAATTAGAAGGGGAAAAAAATGATGAGAGAAAAATAAGATTATTAAAATTAAAATCCACAAGATCGAAAACTGGCATTAGCTTATAACTCTGATACCATTTAAGAAAAGATGGATCAATATGATTGCAAGTACATAAACGATGTAGAGAAGGAAAGTTGTTTCAAGATATTCAAAGAAAATGTAGAATTTGTAGAGAAAGTCAATAATGAAGGGAACCGCACTTACAAGTTAAGTCTCAAAGCATTTGCAGACTTAACAACCGAAGAAATTCATTGGCTTCTCGTACTGGATACAAGATCACCAATCAGTCAAGGTTCGCCAATAGTAAGACATCATCATTTAGGTATGCAAGTCTGACTGATATTCCAAAGACTATGGATTGGAGAGAGTAAGAAGTTGTCACCCCGATCAGGCAAGTGTTCAGGTAGCCTAAGACCTCTTCAGACAGATATGTCCCATAAGGGGCCGTCTCATAATTGCTTGCCTAGGGTCTGGGAGAATAACGAAAAATTGTTTACTAAACATTCAAAAATAAGAAAAATCTTTTTCCAAAAAACATATTTTATACGGAACAACAGGAGGATTGGTATTATGTAACAGTTCAAATAGTTCAGAGATTTTACTTTGTGAGAGAGTTCACAAACATTTTAGTTCGTGAGATTATATAAAAATTGTTAAATCATCATTTATTCTAAAAGTTTAAGATAATAGAAATAAATGAATTTAATCATTTAATTTATACTTTAATACTTACCCTCATGTGTGGGTTCAATTTCCTTTTAATAGGTAAGGTCCAACACGTGAAATATTTAGATGAATCACTATTTATCCCAAAAGCTTAAGCTAATGAAAATAGATAAATTTAATCATCTACTTTAAACTTTAATACTCACCCTCACGTGGGGCTCAACTTCTTTTTAATAGGTGAGGTCCAACACGTGAAATATTTAATTGAAATAGATGTAAATGACTGAGTCAAGATTCGATTTCATGACCTTTAGCTCTAATACCATGTTAAATCACTACTTATCTTACAAACTTAAACTAATGAAAAAAAAATGAATTTAATCATTTAATCTATATTTTTTTTTTTTCTAAGGATTTAATCTATACTTTAATAAAAATAAATATATTTGAATTTTGTAAGAATGTTGTTGAAGTAATGCCATGTTATTGTTTGCATTATGGTAATCGACTAACTAATAATATCCATGACAGTTACATCTGGGGTCACTATAATTTTTTACATCCTGAAGTTTTTTCTTTTCTTTTCTTTTCTTTTCTTTTTTTTTCTGTGGTTGCATTGCATGTCGTGAAGCTAAAGTCAAGCAAATGCTGCCAATTCATAGTTTAATGAGTGTTTGGCCTTCCTTCTTTTGTCCAAGGAATAATCAAATTTGGTTATCATTATTTGAGATTGCTAGAATTCCACGTGTAGAAGGGGGCAAAAATGGTTGGATTGCTGAAAAAGCAATGCGCAAGCAAGCAGGTCCACCGTCCAGCTGCAGCACATTGCCCAACTGTAGCCCACCCAATGGATTTCTTTCTAGATTGGACGTACTCGGATTGTTGAAAGATCCCTTTCCCACAATTCTCCAAATTCAATTACACTCTACTATCATCATCCTACCTAGCTAGGCCGACAGCCAACAACTATCTATGGACAATGGTGCATGGCCTTTTGCTTCAATTTCAGTGGACAAAAGAATGAATTTGATCATCATTAAATACCCTATTCCTTTAACTAATTTGAAAGGCATCGATCGTATTAAACAAAACTAGAAAAAAAAAGGTCCATTGAAGTAGGCATACCTTTCTTTTTTTTGTTTTTTTAATTCAAATTAGGAGGAAGGATTTTAAGAAATAGTCTTTTCTTATTATTGATCCGAATAAAAGAGAGAATAAGAGAACAATTAAAAATATTTTCAAACACAAAATAAAAAACGACTCATCTGATTAAAGAATGTACACGAACAATGACACACTTGAAAGTTTTTACAGTTTTACACATAGGAATCCAACCCAAACGCAAACTAGAATTCTGAATACAGCCAAGCTAATGTTAATTGCGTCACCTTCATGAATAAGATGGGCGGCTTCCACTGAAGTAGGCATTATCGTTGCTGGAGCAATTTGAACTTTTTTTTATCATGTAATAATATCCTTGCTGTCCACAATTTATTTTAAGTTTAACAAGACCATTCTCGTGAAATAATTGAGAGGTCCTGCAAAGAAACTGTGTGAATGAATCATGCTAAAGCATGTTTTTGCAATTTGCACATCAAAAGAAGATATTATGAAAGAAAGACGATTAGACAAAAGAATTATCAGTGCACCAATAAAGTGGAAAAGGGAGGAGGCGATCAAATTGTCAAAGGTCAAGATGAAATTGAGCTGTATTTGTGGCGTGGGATTGAAGACAAAGGAAGGCTAGAAAATCCTTTCCTCAATCATTTTCTCAACTCAATCAATCAAAAGGAGCCAACAAATAATTCTATTTATCACCCCCCCCAATTTCTCAATGTCCACCTAACATGGTTTTTTTAATAAAAAAACCAATTTTATGAAAGACCATGTCATATAGACATGACCAGAATTCTCTATCTCTCCTATATAACTGACTGACTCATCTCTATCTCAAATCCTTATGCTCGAGGGACGGGGTGATCATGTAAGGACTACTTTTTCTCTTATAAATAATTAGAAATAAAGGGGGTGATGGACCGGCGTTGCCCTGCACCTCGAGATGGAGCTGACTCAGCTGAGCACTCACTGAAGAATCGATGATGTGGGCAGTACATCATCATGACCAACAATGACATCAATCATCATCCTCCTTGTTAACTAACCATCATCCATTTGATCATTTTCTCAAAACATTTCAGCTCGTGCGGGTCTTATCTACAAATTTTATTTTTTATTTTTTATTTTTAATATACGGAATTTGGTTGTTAAGAATTTTCAACTGAAGTTTTCATGTTATAGCTTGTTGAAGATTAAACCAGATCCCAGAGTTTGGATAGAGGAAAAAAAAAACGACACTAGAACTTTACAATAGGATCTGTTGGGGATATAAATTACATGTGGATCTCACTCAATTAGTTTTCTACATAGATGATAATCCAGCCTCTCCCACTGAAATGCTACACCATGTACGAAATCTATTCTCTTTCACCTAAACTCGTTTTTTAGTTTTTTTCTCTTAAAAAGGGTTTGACTTACTTAAGTATCGAAGGCTCTCTACTAACCCCTACCAGCCGGTGTCTCTTCAATAGCTTTTCCTTTACCTTGTCGGTGATTCATCGCCAGTCCGACCGTCCAAAAAACTGCAGCAAGAAGATCTAAATTGCAATGAATTAATGTTTAGTAGTCGGTATATTTGGGATCAAATGTTTTTAAGATTTTCCAAATGATAATGTTTGAGGAAATGTAAAATTCTAAAATTCAAATCAGAGTACGGGATCAAGGCCATGCAATTCAGTTATGAAAAAGCGTTTAAATATCAATTTCATTTTCAAACTTGTGTTTATGTCATTTTGAAGGGCTAGTGGAAATTGGCAATCAAGAACAAGGAAATCTATAATTTATGACGTTTTGAAGACGTCTCATATTCAGGATAATAGCTCTTCATTAAAGGAAGACAAATGAAAATGAGTCCCCACACCACATGTCTTTTCTTTTTGTTCCTTGTAAGTAGGTACAGAGGAGGTAAGAGAGAGTCTTTGTCATTACAAATGAGAAAAGATAGAGGACAGGGAAGAGAAAAGAGAATGCAGCCAAAGGAGTGTCTGGTCGCGGCCCAATTTGCCATATGATGAGCACAAAAGCTTTGTATTTCAATTGACATTTCGAACTTAATTCCCAAATAGAAGAAGCCGGTAAAGTGGAAAAGATCAAAAAGATAGCGGAAGAAATCTTCAAATCTTGGGTGATGTCCGGCAATTAGAAGGCGAAAGCAACAATTCAAGAATCATCTTTCAAAATTAAGTGGGAGAAAACCAAAGAAGATGCGAGACGGGCCGCCAAAATAGCAACAAGAGCTTCCCCCAAAATCGGGTCACATGGTGGACCACACTACATGTCATTGACGTTTATATGTGGTCTCAAAAAATAGAAAGCAGCTTTCTGTTTGCGTCTGCTGGTTATTAATCAACACCAATTTTTGTAGGCCAGGCTTCTAAAATGACGTGATTCGAAAGAGGTTTAGCGTGCAAAACGTAGAGCCTTAATTAACAAGTTCAATAATACATAGCAAATGGGAAGTGAGGTTGGGGCCTACGCCTAATACCGTTATTTTCTATGGGAAGTGAGGTCGGGGCCCCGTGCGCCCACTTAGATAATGGCACTGTCGGTGTCGGGTGCTTGCAAGTTGCATCCACACCCATTTTGCGTAGCGTCTGCTCTTTTGTTTTTTTTGAAGAGATAATCCCTTTATTCATTGAATCTCCACTTCCCCACGCAAGCAAACAAACACAAGGTCTTCCTTTGATAAAACTTTGATGAAACTTCATAGTCTTTTCAGTTTTTTTTTTTTTTTTTTTTTTTTTTTAATGTCACCCATCAGTTAAATTTTTTTGTTAAATCTTAACAAAGACCTTAAAATTTTTTAAAATACCCCTTTTAAAAAATTTAACAAAAAAAAAGGCGATGTGACCCGTGGATCACCAAACTAACAAACTATGCAATTTTTTTTAAAAAAAATAATCATTTAATTAAGTTAAATTTTACTGGGGTTTAAAAATAATTTCACTCTTTTATTGTCTAATTTAATTGTAAACCTTAACGGTATGATTGACTTTACAAATTTTTTAAATTTGAGTATACTAAATTGAAAATTTTGAATAGTGAAACCAGCATGTGATTATTCGCTTGTGGTTTCACTCTTCAATGTGCTCCTAAGATCCACGGTTTTGACTCTCAAAACAAGTGCTTTTTGTACGTACTTCTTTGCCACTTGATAATTTGTAGAACATGTTCAAAAGAAAAGCTATGTAAAAGAAACTATCCGCCGCCAGTGTACTATTTACCATTCGCTACTTGGTCCATCAACTTCCATGGACGGTGGACCATGACCATAAAAATATCTTTTAGCTTTTGATACTTGGAGAAGATGCTTAAAAAATTTTGGGTATTTTATCAGTTTCTTCAAATTTTAACAATTATTTTTAAATTAGATGATTGATATTTTGTTGTAACAACATTATACAAAAAAAAAAAATATATATATATACTATAATATATAATATATATATATATATATGATAAATAGTTATGTGATAAATGTTGATTGGTAAAGTGGTAATACTAACAATGATTCTAAAGGCTCAGTTGGAAGTTAGGATCACTAGAATAGGATTATTGTGACCAAAGTGATTCTTTTTTTTTTTTTTTTGTGTGTTATGATTTTTTAAGGTGTTAATGATATGTGCCATAACATAATTTTCTTATTGCGTAATAATCATGTTAATTTTTTTAACATTTAAATCTTTCCAACAGAATTCTATTGTTTACCAAGTAAGATTCAGCCCAAAAAAAGACAAAAGACAAAAAAAAAAAAAAAAAACATGGGTTTCAAAAGAACTAGTGACAATAGATTAAATTCATAAGAGGAAAAAATGAAGAAAAACAAACTCCCTAATAATTATGTAGATTGAATGGTACTTCTACTTCATTCAAAAGTAGGAAATTAAGGTTGAAATCGTCATATTCTGCCTAGATTTGTAAGATAAAACTTCATTCTATCAATTCGTATAAAAAGAAAAATAAAAATTAAATGTCAAAAAGATAAAAAGTGGAAAGCAATTCACTGACTATTTTTCATCTGGAATAAGCCAATATTTATATGAATGTCGATGTAAACATCATTCCACAATTCCCAAGATAGAAGTATATGAGATTAGGGTCGTCTAAAATTTGTAAGGAATTTTAAAGTACTCATATTGGACTCAATAAAGTAATTAAAAAACTACTTTGTTGAATTTTGTAACAAAACAAATTGAAAAAAGCTCCACATCCAGTTCAGCAAAATATCCAAAAATTTACTCAGTTGCCACAATGCTCAGCAACTTTGTTGTGCACCATAGCTCAACAAACCTAATAAAAAATGTTATTCTCTCTCTCACCATCCTTCTCTCTTCTTCTTTTTTGTTTTTTTTTTCCTGCACCTTCTTCTCTTCCTTTCTTCATGCTCTCTCTCTCTCTCTCTCTCTCTCTCTCTCTCTCTTCAACTCTTCTTCTTCTTCTTCTTCTTTTTTTTTAAAAAAAAACCGATAGAAAAACATTAAAAGAAAATGACCATTAAAAAAAAAGAATTTTTTAAAATATAACCGTTAAAAATGACAAATTTTAAAAAAATGAGATTTTTAGGAAAGTATAAGGTTTCAAAAATATGATTGTTAGAGAAATAATAAAGAAAGAATAAAAAAAATAGATATGAATATTTAAATGAAATAGTGAAAGTTGTTAGCTAAAATACTAAGCCGGATGTAGGTTATTTTGAAAAGTTGTTAGCTAAAATTAAAAAAGTAATTTTTTAGCTAAAATTTAGCCAAATATTTTTTGAGCCCAGTGTAAATGCTCTTATTATTTTATTTTATTTTTTTTCACATTTGAACCACTGTAGTACCTTTTTTTTTTTTTAATGTGAATCTTTTAATTTTCATTGATAACAAATCGAGAGCAAAAAACTTATACAATCATAAGTTTAAGCAAAAGGCTTAGATAACCATAGCCCAACAGTATGAACTTACACAATCATAAACAAAAACAAACAATTATTTATGATTTCATCTTCCGTTCACCCATGGACAACACTGGTTATAGATCAGATCTGCATCAAGCTAACAAAATCGAAGATAGGGGTAGCCCAATTCACATCAAAATTATTTATCTAGCCGTAAGAAATATTATCTCACACTGAGCTACAACTCCTCGACCATAAAGGGCAAGATAACAAACCTTCCTACACCTAAAGGCCAGGACAACAAAAACAGCAAAATAAACAGCACCAAGCAAATCCACTAACGAATGACAGACAAAGGGGGGTGCTTTATGAAAGGAAGCTGGCCGACATGTGAGACCCACATGCCGATGTGTGACTAACATGCACTCGTAGTAAGTGCCGGATGAGCGAAAACCACCACAAAGGACCCGGCTAAGGCGCGGGCAGGTGGAGGAAAGAAGCACGCGCAACGAAGAGCAAACCACGCGAAGGCGCATGAGTGACACAAACCCACAAGTAAGATTTACTCACAATTGTGTGTTGTACGGACGACAGCGAGGCTTGCAGCATAAGGAGGTGGAGGAGCCAAAGAACACGGTGGAATGGCATGTGAGGTGATGAAGCTCTTTAAAATTTACAAATCTAATTTTGAAAAAACAAAATTCAAAAACTCCAAAAAAAAAAGATCTGAGACTGTGAGCAGCGGAATGAGGTGGAAACTGGCCAAAAAACGTAATAGAGAATGAGTCAGCAGAACTACAGTAGTAGAATAAAACCTAGGAAGAGGTAGAAAAAACTTCTAAAGATGAAGAAAAGGCCTCTAAAAAAAGTTTTGTACCTCCAAAAAGGCAAAGAAGGAAGGGAGAAGTAGGGAGGGGGGAGGGGGAGAGAGTGATTCATTCCCTCTTGTGCTCACACTCCTTTCTCTCTTTCTCCCATTCAAAATAGTTAACTGATTTGTTAACCATTGTAATACTAAGGTGATAAATATTGAATCATTAAAGGTTAGAAACGGTGATAGGATAAAATTTCAACCATTTAATTTAAAAGTAATGATTGGACTTTTAGAGAAGTCACATGATAAAATACTCTAAGAAATTTAAAATTTTTTAATTCGTATAATTGAAGCCAAAATAGGATATAATAACCTATTATTTTAAGAAAAAAACTTAAACATCTACTAGAAATCATTTTAAAGTATCAACTAGCATTATTTATTTATTTATTTAAATCAAATAGGGCTCATCTCTTCAAATGAAGAAATGGACTCCATTTGATTTAAAAAATAAAAAAAAATACTAGTTGATCTCCTAGAAGAATTTCTAGTAAATATTCTACCGCTCCTCTTATTTTAATATAAATTTTCCATAAATTTCATTCAATCCATAATGCATGTCAAATGTTGCTAATGTACTTTGTATAATGTACTTTGTAAAACAATTTCATAGTACAAATGTAATTATAGAATAAATGTTATATTCCAAACATATGGTTTAAAACGTGTGCAAACGTCAATAGTACTACAAATTTAATATACCCGTCACATGCATACCAATGGAATGTGACCAACTTTTGGAATTTAGCTTTAATATTGTAAAAAAATATTTACCCACATATTCAAATTTAACTCTAAGTTTTTTTATAAGATAAAAAAAAAAAAAGTAAAATCAAATCTGAACGTTAAAAAAACTACGACACATGCAATTTTTTTTTTTTTTACAACACCTAAGCCAAATCTGAACTTTTAGAGACCCCTATCATATATATACTATCATTTGATTTCAGTGATGAAACAAAATCAGTAATTCAACCCCCTCATACATTGACACTAAGACGAATCCCTCCAAAAAAAACAAAAAACAAACAAAAAAGAAAAGAAAGGACGAATCCCTCCAAAATTTTCAGTCAAGGTCAGACTATAAAAATACCACAAATTAATCATGTGAAGCCTCTATGGTATCCACGTCTTGGAGGAGGAGGCCATCTATAATGTGTGCGCCCGTATCATCTTTCCATGAGCTCTCAATTATTTCTTCCACTAGCTAAACTCCTTATTAATTTTTCGTATTATTAATTTTATTTCATTAGTAAAATGGGAATCAGATTCCTTTAAATTTCTAAGAGATCTTATGGGTAAAATATAGTCAAAGTTCATAAAATTTTTCTTCGAAATTCTTCGGCGGATCTAACCTCATATGGACCTATAAAATTAGATCTTGATTGAGGAAAGATTCCTTACGTTACTACTTTTCCCTAACTATGTGTCTTTAGAGCATTTGTAACATTTTCTTTCTTTATATGACTCATAAAAAGAAAAAATTATGAAAAACTTCAAAAAAAGCTTTTCCGAACTTTTATGTATTTTAAAATGACCATCTAAAATTTAAAAATTCTTAATTTAATTTATTAAACTTTTAATTTTTTTTAATTTCTCTCATTTGTTAGGATTTTTCATTAATCCTAATAAAAGGATGTCAAAATTTTTAAAATTCTCCTTGTAATATTTTTTTAAAGAAAAAAAAATATTGTAAGGATTTATGCGTTGGTAAACTTTTAATTTTTTTTAATTTCTCCCATCTGTTAGGATTTTTCATTAATCATAATAAAAGGATGTCAAAATTTTTAAAATTCTCCTTGTAATATTTTTTTAAAGAAAAAAAAAATATTGTAAGGATTTAGGCGTTGGTAAAGATTTAACATAACTTACAAAAATACTTACGCCTGAATGTTTAAATTTTTTTTTATAATATATATATATATATATATTGAGAATTTTGACATAATTTAATTGAAAATCCTAATGGATTAAAGAAATTGAAAGAACTTAGAAATTCAATTGCCTTATATTAAAAGTTTTTAAATTATAAGAGGTAATTTTAAAACGCGTAAAAATTTAGATGAATTTTGTAAATTTTTTCTAAAAAATTAAGTATTAATTTACATTACCCCATTATCTCAATCGTCATATAACAATCTTAAAAATAATATTTATTTCTGATTCGTAAAAACCAAAAAGAGCCCACAAAAAGTAAGATGAGGGCGACTTCATCCTAGTTATCACTCCTCAATATAAGGCCAAGGCTTCTTTCCCTACATAATGTCACGGACATCTTCTGAACACAGCCTGTCTTCATCACCCACTTTGAGGACACAGAACCCGAGATGGGACATCGTTTCCATGCCTTCACCTCTCTGTTTCTTCAAGTCTTGTTCCTCTGCTTGTCTTTGGAGCAAGCAAGCGCAGCACAATTCCATAATGTGAGCGGTTTGAGAGGTAAGAAGCAATCGAGCGGCTGCAATTTTTTCCAAGGCAAGTGGGTTTTTGATGCTTCTTATCCTATCTACGATTCTTCAAGCTGCCCCTTCATAGACCCAGAGTTTGATTGCCAGAAATATGGCAGACCCGATAAGGAGTACCTCAAGTACGCTTGGAAACCCGACTCTTGTGATCTACCCAGGTAATATATCTATATTACTATATATATATATATAGAACCTCACTCTACTCTCTTAGCTACTCTACCTTTTTTCTTTTCCTATTTTTCTTTAAGTAAACGTAAGAAAAAAAAACCAGCTAGAACAGGGTGAATCCTCCACAATAGGAAAGAGGATAGAGTGAGACGAGAATGCAGTCGGAACNTCAAGTACGCTTGGAAACCCGACTCTTGTGATCTACCCAGGTAATATATCTATATATATAACACCTCACTCTACTCTCTTAGCTACTCACCTTTTTTCTTTTTCATTTTTCTTTTAAGTAAAACGGTAGAAAAAAAAAAAACCAGCTAGAAACAGGGGTGAATCCTTCCCACAATAGGAAAAGAGGGATAGAGTGAGACGAGAATGCAGTCGGAACAGGGTTTTTGCGCCGCGGCTTAATAAACACGGTCCCAAAAATTTGCAAAATGTGAACTTTTCTAATCTTTCAAGAAGAGAAATTATCCAGGATATTGGAAGCAATCTGCTGATAATAATACTATATGCAAAACTTTTATTTTTCTCTTTATTATTTTAATGTAATATAATTTTTAAAATTATTATTAAATTTTGTATGAATTATTATTAAAGTCTAATTATTTAAAATTTTAAAAATTATATCACATTTAAAAATATAAAATAATAATAATAATAAATAAATAGTCTTACATCATTACTCATCCCTCACTTGAGTTCCAAAGGAGGTCCTTTTGTTTACAAAAATCCAGCTGTGACAGTTGCCCATGACATAAAACAATAATGCAAAAAATAAAAATAAAAAATAAAAAGACAGAAAACATCAGCTTGTTTGTGAAAATTCTTTCGAAATTTGTTTTCTGGGAATCTTCGATTTCAGTTCCATAATAATGTTTCATGCGCAACCACCAGAATCTAGACATTCGCAAAATTTATTGTATTGTCAGTTTTTTTTTTTTTTTTTTTTTTTTTTAATTTGTCAAAGAATTTGGCTCTGTGTTGTAACACCATTTTAATTGTACTTTTTTAAGAGTTAGACATTGATTTTTCATGGTAATATATCTATTTTTGGACCTTTTTTTTGTTTTTTTTTTGGTGACTACAGGTTTGACGGAAAGGACTTTCTGAGGAGGTGGAGAGGGAAGAAGATAATGTTTGTGGGTGACTCGCTGAGTCTTAACATGTGGGAATCGCTATCGTGTATGATTCACGCGTCGGTGCCCAATTCCAAAACCAGCTTTGTGAGGAGAGACCCCCTGTCTTATGTGTCCTTCCAGGTGAGATCATTTTTATTTTACCTTTTTGTTTCAAAATTCACTGCATGTTTCTCCGCTTTTTACTGTTTTATTACTTTTTTTTTATTGCTTTGCTCTCCTTTTCATAATGTAATTTCCATGCCCTATTTTGCGCCACCACCTTTTTTTAAAAAAAAATTATTATTATTTTACTTTAATTTTATATTCCTATACAGTGGTGAACGGCTGTTTCAGGTAATAAATTTTATTTTGAAATTTTAGTTTGAATATTAATAAAAAGTTATTAATGTGATATAAAGAAAAAATGAGTTTTAAATTTTTTGTGAAAGAAAATTGTTTAGTAATAATTTTGGAAAGAAGTTGATTTTTTTTTTTTTGTTATTTTTTTAGGAGTGAAAATGAGGGAGAAATACTTACCAAATGCTCCCATATATTCCTACTCCAAATTAATTCTCGAACTTCTTTCATTCTGCCATAAAAAATTAAAAAAAAAAAAAGAATTAAAGAAAATTGGGGAGAGAAGATTCCCTACATGAGCAAAAAGCCCCTAATTGCTTGGACAAGAAGCTCGAAAAAAACTAAAAAAAAAAAAGGGGTTAATTGGTTTATATTCTTTTATCATAGAGATCTATACTCTAATTTAGTTATAATCATATTTGAAAGGACATTAGTTAAACAAATCCATTTCATAACCTTCTTTCCGATTTTGTAAGTCAAAAGAGAGAAAAAGCTGAATTGCCATGTTTGTATAATCAATTAATTGGAAGTAATTAGTCGTAATTGTACAAAGTAGGTTTAATAGAGCATGCGGTAGGTAGAAATTTTTTCAATGGTATGACACTTTACTAGCCATCAATACTTAGATATGTGCTA
Source organism: Betula pendula (assembly GCA_900184695.1). Lineage (NCBI taxonomy): Eukaryota > Viridiplantae > Streptophyta > Magnoliopsida > Fagales > Betulaceae > Betula > Betula pendula. The sequence goes on along the minus strand of FXXK01001546.1, from coordinate 18,374 downwards.
TAATCTTTTAATTCATCAACCTCGTAATAATATAATAAGAATAGAGTAAGGTATTTCAACAACTTCTTTGACTTTTATGTGCAGTCTTATTATTGTAGAAAAATTAGTGAAGGTTTGGGACCGTGTCCTTCCGGCGGTAGGTACGCTACAAGAGTAGTACCCACGATTTTTCACAACCTAAGAACACCACACACACACAGATTTTGTGAAGGTTTTTCGGATGCCTTCAACCATCCAATGGGAAGCTATAAATAGCTATACCATATTGATGGGGAGGCTAGAAAAATGCTTTGAATAATGCCCCAAATATTAACCCACAAGGTTGTTACTAGCCATTTGGAGTAACACTTGAGGCATTACTCCAAGGCAAATGAATGGTTAGCTCTAGCTTGAGATGGAGGGGCGGTGGGCTTGCCCTTCCACCTTAATTAATTAATATCTCCCACGAGCATACAGTGAGCATTAGCCAGTCATGCATCTGTTAATGTATTTTCCATCATTCCATATTAGCAAGTAAACTGTGGGACCACCAAGCACACGTACAAAAAAGGGCAGAAGCACTATACCAAATTTTTACCAGAAAGATTAGTATGGTAACATCCTTAAAGTGTCTTGTTATGCCCTAAACTCATTTGAACACATCTCATCAAGCATTTCTAATCCTCTCGAGTTTGAGTGCTAAGAACTATGCTTGACCTACCCATAAATACCATAATGTACTCATGATTACATAGCTATCACCATGTAGCGCTATAACCTATCCACAGTGAATACATTTAGGGATGTGTTCCGGTTAGTCTTTCATTCGCCCTAATGTTACTCAATTTTGATCCAATCGCTTTCCTAGCTATGTCCTTTTAAACTGTATCAATCATAGCCATAAACAACACACTAAAGTAGCAAGCATTAAAACGTCTGTCTTAGACATAGTCAAAGGTTACTAAAGGCATAAATTAAAGCTATAAAAATGACATGGGACTCACACGATTAGGAAGCATCGATCTATTCACTCATCTTCACTGTCAATCAAATAATCACATGTAGTATGAAATCCATGCTACGACAGAGTTCTCTTAGAAAAGAGCATATGTTAATACTCAAAAACATCGTACCAATCTTGGTTTAGGCGCTATCCAAACGCATAACTCGAGTCCTCCATTTATTCACCACCCTAGGCGCCAAAAGTAGGCTACATGGATTGTAGGCTATCCATGCGCAATCTTAACAATATCATAGATCTCATTTTGCTCCAATTAAGGCAACATATATTTGTGTTCAACCAACTCTACTTGCTACACAAGTATCAAGGGACACGTTGTCTCATCTCTGCTAACTACCTAAGCAACAAGTAATTACTCATGTGACTAACCCGATTTAAGCCTGTTGACATACATTTTCACACCAAAGAACCAATAACATGGTAAGTGTGTGTGATAACAAACATGTTATATAATGAATTAACTATGAATAACATCATATGCATTAAAAATGAATATCCCAAAAAGAGTACAACTCATGGTCAACTGAAAAACTAAAAAGCAAAATTATAACCTACACAGCCCTAAACTCCTAATAGTAGCTTAAAAAGCATCTCCCGCTATAGGCTTTGTCAGAGGATTGACAACCATGCAACTCGTAGAAATGCGTTTCTAAACCACCTCCTTTTGTGCAATCAATCATGCAGGTAAAAAATCCTTTGACCAAAACTTTAATCATTACCCAATAAAAATCCTCTGATTTTTAATTGCATTCTATAGGAGTCATTTTGAAAGGTATATGAGCGGAAATTCATCAATTGAACATTTGTCTTAAGCTTTGGAAGTTCAATAAAAATCCTGTGATTTCGGCCTCTTGCTTATTCTTTGAACCAAACTTTAATTGTTACTTCATTAGGCAGCCACACACCGCAGAACAACACCGCAGGCGCAGTCAGAAAACACAGAACCACAACGCAACATTGTTTTTGAGGTCCGTCTTCTAAGCTCAATTCCTAATCTTAAACGATGGCTTGTAATTCAAAGATTATGGTTATCAAGTATTGATAATGTCACAATGATACTACTTCATTTGTGTTATTTTTTCTGGTTGTGAGATGATTTTGGAATTAATTTCCTCTATAGTTAATTTTGTGATTTTTTTTTTCTATAAATGAAATGTGTTTATGAGAAACTATAGTTATTTTATTGCATACTACAATGTCTTCTAATTATTATTTGATAACTATAATTTAGAGTAGTTTTTAGTTCCCAGAAACAACCAAAAGAAAAAAAATAAAAAATAAAACTCAAAGAACTGAGAAACACCAAAAATCTAAGAAAGAAATAGTACAAAAAAAAAAAAAAAAGCTTCCGTATTACTACGAGACCCTAGGCTACATAGTGATTGTCTTCAAAATAAATATTGGTTATTAGAAGTCGAAACAATCAATTGGAGAATTTGGATACAAAAGTTAGTAGAGTCATCATGTGAGTTTGTTCATTGCTAATCTGCACATGTCTGATTCTTTTTTCCTAAAGACTTAATGTGATTATGTAAATTTGTTTGCAAATGATGGAAAAGCCAAATACAATAGTTTTATTTTTTCAAAAAAAAAAAAATACAAAATTTAAAAGTTAATGTTGGTGATACATCATCATCAACCTCTGATATCTCAATTTCTAATAATTTTTCAACAAAATCTTGAAAAGTTAACACAAAATAAATACTAATTTTATTTTTTATATATAAATTGAAACTTCCATCTTAATATATTTTTGATTCATGTTTTAACTTCCCCCATTTTTAATATATTCCTCTTTATGTTTTGCCGCTCGATAAAAATTCCTTTGTTGGTCCGTGTGTGCAGGATTACGGTGTTACTTTGCTTCTATACCGTACACCATACCTTGTAGATCTAGTGAGAGAAGACGTCGGCCGCGTGCTGAACCTCGACTCAATCCAGGGTGGAAATGCATGGAAAGGGATGGACATGCTGATCTTCAACACGTGGCACTGGTGGACCCACACAGGAAAATCCCAACCGTAAGTTCATCCCACCTCTCACCATCTAACTTTTTGCAATGTTTTGGCACGGATGGGGAAGTGTAAGTTCATCCGACGGCTGGTGATGTTTGTGGATTGCAGGTGGGATTATATACGAGAGGGGAGTAACTTGTACCAGGATATGGATCGTCTGACAGCATTTTCTAAGGGTCTCACCACATGGGCCAACTGGGTTGACCTCAACGTTGACCCCACCAAAACCAAGGTCTTCTTTCAGGGCATCTCTCCCACCCATTATCTGTAAGTAAAAACGCTGCCTTCTTTTCTTGGATTGCACCAAAAATTTCAGTTTTTTTTTTTTTAATATATGAGTGAATTATAAAAGAGGGCAAGCTTACAAAGTATAAGTGAATTTTAAATCCAATTCAAAAAAAAAAAAAGTGAATTTTAAATTAACAAAATTATCTTAATTGGTGTTTCTAATTTAAAAGGATGTTCAGTAACAAAGTTAAAAGCTTACAAAGTTAGTTAATTTTAAATTCCAATTAAAAAAAAAAAAAGGGAATTTTAAATTAACAAAATTATCTTAAAACTGTTTCTAATTTAAAAGATGTTAGTAACAAAAGTACAAGGGAAATGCCGCTTCCCCCTAATGGGTCACGAGTGTTATAATATTAACCTTGAATTATCAAAATTATAATGAGTATTCCATTTTTCAATCCCTTTTAATTTCACACATCCGTTAAGAATTTCTATTAAATTTTTACCAGGAGAATGCCAAAATGACCAAAATACCTTTTTTTTGTTTTGTTTTTATTTTTTTCTAACGGGAAGGTGAAACTTTGCCTCCTGCTGACCCACTGCCAGTTGTGCGTGGACTAGTTTAGTCTCTTTTTTTTTAGTTTTTTTTTTTTAATTAATGGTAACTTTTTTTTTTTATAAATTTTACAAGGGTATAAAAGACATTTTACCTGTTAGTCATTTAAATTAACGCAAAACCCTAATGGTAGAGATGAAATTAAAATGGCTGAAAAATGAGATAACAAACAACCAAAAACACACAAAGATAGTTTTCACCTTTATAAAAAAACACATTAACAAATATGATTATCATTAATTGTTGTTTTGTTAAACCAGGGGCAAGGAGTGGAATCAGCCAAAACAGAACTGTAAAGGAGAAGTGAAACCTCTAGTTGGGTCAACCTATCCGGCAGGCGCACCTCCAGCTGTTGCAGTGGTGAACAATGTGCTGAGTAAGATAAAGAGTCCCGTTTACTTGCTTGACATAACAACACTCTCCCAGCTGAGAAAAGACGGCCACCCTTCCTCTTATAGTGGCGAGCATTCAGGCAACGACTGCAGCCATTGGTGCCTTCCTGGACCACCTGATACTTGGAACCAACTCTTATATGCCGCTCTCATCATGTGATGGCTAACACAGACAACGCAACAATCTCTAACCATTTTCAAATCATTGTTTTGTAAAGTCAGGAGGGAGGTAAGTGAATTTCGCATTTTAATTCAATGGTGGATCATAATAAGGGGAATAATTGTAAAGTAATTGATTGTTTCAACCACACTAATTGCTTTGAAATGATATAGAAAAAAGAGATTGGAGATAGAGATGAAGGTTGCATTGTATGAGATTAGGGAAGAACTCAGCCGAGAAAATACAGTTGTTCGGTTAAGTTATTTGCTATTGTGTTTATCCACTATTTCAATAATACAATTTCATAATTATTGCAAGAGTTTTTGGGCCTTTTGAAATAATACTTTTCAGTACAAACATTAACCCCAACAGCCAAGCTTTTAATACATTTTGTTTTTTTTTCCTTTTTTGGTCTTTGTTAATTTCGTATGGCAACTCACATAG
>FXXK01001545.1:133535-146697 GCA_900184695.1 Betula pendula | reverse complement strand
TGAGGCAGCCCATGAGACATTTGTTGGATGGGCCTAATTGAGATTAGTAAGGCAAAACCATTTGTCTAGTTAAGCCCAATATGTTCTATTTTGCTCCTGTGACTTCAAGTCAGAGACCCTTTTCTCACACTTGCATGCAAAGGCTTCGGTTTGAGCCCAACAACAAACATGGAGAAGAACCATGTTTATTGTGTTTTTTTAAAAAAGATAAAAATAAATAAAATAAATAATGCTAACCTTACAAGCTGTTTAGTATTGGTCTTATTAGTAATTCTAGAAGTTCATCTCGTGTGTTTTTTGTGTCTCTAAAAAAATGAGATTGTTTTTAAAATTACAATTTCATTAAAATTCAATATTGATCGATCACAAGACAAATGATGATTTTAAAAGTTACACCATTCTTGAATAGACACTAGATCGATACAAAAGGGACTTCTAGCATTACTCATAGTCTTATATCATCAATGGACCACATATATTGTCTCCCTTTTGTCTCTTGCTTCCGCTATTTTCTATCATTTTACATTTTTATTTCAAATTTCTACAAAACCACATGATATCAAAGTCATTTTCTTGTAGACTCAGTTTTCTTTCGGCAAAAGAGTCTTCACACGATGGCACTCGCCTCCTGCTACTGTTGCCAGTGCTTTCTAAGCCTTCACCAAAGTTGATTATGGAAAAATAAGTCCAAAACCAGGTTTACAATGTGCATATTTGTTGATATGCAAAAACTTTAAGAGCATTTTTTAGCTATTTTGGTGAGTAAATTTTTTAAAAATACACAAAAACGAGCTCTAGCAACCTCATTACTATAGCCAAAATGTTTTGGTGAGTAAATAGTACTCACTATTGTTGGTGAGTACTGCTCACTCACCAAATAATTAAAATATCATATTTTATCTCTCTCTCCATTTTTTTTTCTCATTCTCTTTCTCTCCCAATGCACCAAGATTATGCATTTACCATGCATTAAGAAAAAAACAAACAACAACATATGTAACTGAACTAAAAAAAAAAAAAACAAAATTCAAACAAAATCTGTAAGACAAAAAAAATGGTAAATTAGAAACTACAAACTCGACAACCTTGGTTGAAGTGAATGATATTGGAGATGAAATGATCTTATTTATATTAAAAACATATGACATTTTTTGAAAAATATGACCGTTAGGAAAAAAACAAATTTTTAAATGTATATGACAATTATAAAAAAATAAAGATTCAAATATATGACCGTTATGATAAGACAAATATTTAAAAATATTAACGTTAAGAAAAGAGACATTAAAAAAAAAAAAAAATTGACCAGTAGAACTTAGACAAATATTCAAAAATAATGACCGTTAGTAAAAGATAAACATTAAAAAATATAAATATTAGAAAAAGAATAAAAAAATTTAAAAAAATAATATTTAATAAAATATTAAAAGTAAATAATTAAAATGAAGAAGCTATTAAGAGTGTTTTAAAAAATTGAATAAATAAAATAAAGAGAAGTGGTTTTCAGTATGCTAAGAATGCTAATAACCCCAACAGCCTCATCAATAGGGATCAAATCAAAATTTTACGAATTCCCAAAGCAAAATTTTCATATCCGACGGCATATATTGAAGGTTTCACGATTATGCTTAATACGGTGCTTTATACTTTCTCTCTCTCCCCCCTGTATTGCTCAGAACAAAAAAATAAAAAAAGAACCAACTTAACGCGGCGGCTGGGACATGATGTACTTATCACCAAATGACGACATTATGGGCCCACGTTCCTATTTGTCGGCTTAGTAACAGGTCCAATGTTTAAACTGCGATATCCGAATGGTATAGGAGCGTGTCATAACGCGCTAAGAATAGTTTTTGACTTTTTGTTTCTATTTTAGGACTGGGACCCACTGTAAATTTAGAATCCTGTTATTACTTATGCTTTTTCTTTTCTTTTCTTTTTTTCTTTTTCTTTGGTTTATTGGAGGGAATAAGGTTCACTCTATTTTAAATAAAATTTGAGAATTTAAATTTGATGTATCTAATTTGTGTATATAGTATTAATATTAGTACGTTTTTAGATGCATCAACTTTAAATTAAAATAGGAGGCCTACTCAAAAAGCCTACTTGCTCAGATAGGGGCTCCTCAGCCCTCCTCTCACAATTTCTTTAGGACATAATTTTCCTCCAAATTGGGTTGGAGGAAGTTCTTTCAACCCAATCTATAAAAATGACATGTGTCCTTTTTTTTTAATAACATGTAAGATGCACATGTTGTTTTAATAAAAAAAATTTCTAATTTTGTCTCTACTATTAAAAATATATGTGCATCTCACATGTATGTTAAAGGGATACATGTCATTTTTATAAATTGGGTTGAATGGAACTTTCTCCAATCCAATTTGAAGGAAAATTTTGTCCATTTATTTATCCTTTTTTATGCCCATTTTCTTTGGGCAGAGAATTATAAAGGATCTTTATCCTCTATTTTATAAAGTACAAAAAGATGTTGGTGATTGAAAATAAAGGTTTCAATGAAAATAATTTTATATTTTTTAAAACTAAAAATCTATATTTTATAATTATTAACAAATAATTCAATACATAAAACACCTTTTTAAATATATAACCCCTTAAAAAAATAATTTTTCACCTTTATATCACACAAAAACATTTTTTTCAAGCTATAATTAAAATCATTTTCCAAAACCACTGTGAAACATAATGTTACATGAATTATTTCACAAATACGCAACGAGAGAGATGTTAGGTTCTGAAAAAATTTAGACCTTAAATTCTTTGGGAACCTATACCACTTTTTAGATTTTGAGATAACCTAGACTTTTTATATTTAGAGATGAACTCCTACCTCTACTCGAAGATAAATTCTTAATACAAATAAACTACTCAAAGATAACTCCTACTAAAACATCACTGACCCTATGATTTGGAGATAAAACAAAAATAATTATTACAATACTAACTCTAAAATAGATAATTCCGGTATGCTATATCCTTTATAATTTATTATCATAACCCATACACAATTCACATGAAGGGGAGAAATATTCGTATGTTGCAATCTCATCTTTTAACAAAAGAATAGATGCTCCCCTTTTTCACTAGTTTGGCATTCTTATACAACTCTTTCCAATTGAATTTCAAAACGGAAATTCAATAGAGATGATTGATGACAAAAAAAAAAGATTTTATTATGCACTAGAACGACGTAGTATTAATGTATGTTTTGAATGATAAAAAGAAAAAGGTGCCTCAGCTTTTTAAAGATAAATTAAATGATAGAGAAAATTCTTCTAGTCAATGTTCGAGTCTTGCTACAGTGCTAAAGTAACTTATGCTGTACTCCCTAGAAAAGTTCGAAGAAATTCGTATTCATAAAAAAAAATAATAATAAAAAAGTTCTAGAATATTCAAATGCAAATTTATTGACTTCTGAATTTCGTATTGTTAGATGTTGCGACAGGTTTTTATTAGTTGGAACAGAAAATCTTAAAATAATTGTACAGTATGTACAATCTAGACTGAAAATTGTAGGGAATTAATGGTAATATGATAGAGGTTTTTAGCAATTGTGCTGTTCAGATTGTTAATAATTTGAACAATAAATATAAGATAATTTTTATGCGATTCACTTATCCAAATAAGTTTCAGGGGTAACCTGTCATTTTGCTTGGATAGGTGGACTTTATAAGAGCTGTTTTACATCTTTTATCCGAATTACTAACAATCCAAACAATAAATTACTCGAGATTCAAATTCAACAAAATATTATAGTCATTGGAGGGATATGATTTGGTGTAACCTTACTTCATTGTAATGCAATAGGGTAGGCATGAGAGAGCATGGGCAGATCTCATTTGTTTAGACAAGCGTTCGACGGTTCAAGCCCTACCTATTCATGTTTAAACAAAAAATATAAATAAAAAAATTTACCTATTCGGGTTCTCTCAAACTTTATCACACATATCAAAGCTCATAACACAAAAATGATAAATGTTTTTCTTTATTGAGTTAGCATGCTTCATTCACGCTTAATTAAAAAATAAAAAAACACAAATAATAAATAAATGCATACTAACTTAACAAAAATGTACATGAATGCAAATAAGCATTTGTCCAAAAAATTACTCTTAAAAAAAGAAAAAAAAAAAAAAAAAACATTTGTCAAAAATTAAAAAGATATCCTCCATTACCTCTCTAGCTAACCGTCGTTTGTTTGCGCGTGGTTGGTTGCATCAACTGCATGGAACAACAAAATCCCAACAGCTTCATGCCAGCTCACGATCGTGGCCTCGTGCTCGAAAGTAATTAGGATACATAGCATAAAATTCAAAATGGTGGGACCAGACAACGGTCTATATTTAATTTAATTATATTAATTCTTAAATCTTAATAATGATTATGGAAGTCAAATTATTGAGATTTTTGATACACCAACATTTATTATTTTAAAATATGATAAATAAGATATATATATATATATAATTAATATATATATATAGTATATATATATAGTATATATATATAATATATAAAGATAAAAAAAGGATAAAAATTAATATGGTAAAATATGAAACTTTTAATTAAAACAAATGATTAGAATTTAAAGAGTTCGAAATAGTAGAATAGACTATCTGCTCAAAATATGCTCTCTCATGCCACCCTAATGCATTGCAATAGGATAGGCAATGAGAGAACATATTTTGAGGATAAAATTACTTTTTTATATTTTAAGTATTTATTTTTTTAATCACTTATATTGATTGGCTCCTTAAATTAAAGATATATTTTCACTTTTTTAATTTAAATATAATATTTTAAGAAAATTGGAAGAAAAAGAAAATTGAAAAAAATAACAAGTTGGAGAGAGAAATTAATATTTTATTAGTTTAAAGAGGAGTGGAGTGAAATGATTCCATACTAGTATAGAGCCATTTTATGCTTCCTATTTTTTTTTTTTCAAAGTAAGAAATCGGATTTAAGCAACAAAATGGTCTAAAATAAATTTTAGCTATTTAAAATAGAGAAATTCCCACTTTAAAGAGCTGGATGAGAATGCTCTTACTGCTGAATAGGGGTGTACAACCAGTTGCGGTTGAGATTATTGCCCAATAACCGCAACCGTAATTGAGGTGTCCGGTTGCTCGATTTTTAGCAACCGCAACTGAAACCGGAATTCCGTTGCGGTTGCTAATAACCGGTTTTAATACTGGTTATAAACTGGTTACTAACTGGTAACCAGTTTTGATTTATGAATTATTTTTTAATTTTTTTTACCTCTTTTTGAGCTATTTTAAACTTGCCTTTCAATTCTTTTTAGAACTATTTTATACTCTCATAAAATAAAATATTATAAATGTCTAAATGACATAAAAATAACACATGATCTTAATAGAAAAAAAAAAATTACATAGAAAAAATAATATTAGATTCCCACAACATTACAAATCTCTTATATATATATATAAACCGGTTACTCAGTTAATAACTGATTTTTAAGAAGTAATAACCGGTAACCACAATCGGCCTATCCGATTATCCGGTTGCGGTTATTTTCGATTTTTCGGCTTGTCCAGTTACTCGGTTATCCGGTTATTTTCGATTAATAATCGCCTCGTTTGTACATTCTTATTGACCAAAATCTTTTTGGACTCATTTGACATCATTTTTTAGGACAATTTTTTACTTTTTATCAAAAAAGCAAAAATATTAATAAACAAATTCAAAACACAAATGACTTTCACATTTATGCTACATCAAGAAACAAAAAATACCCACTAAAAAATTTTATCAAGCAAACTCTTTACAATTGAGAAAGTTTTTTAGGTGGAGTCGAAACACAAAAAAATACTACATATATATGTTTTTTTAAAAAGGACATTCTACATCAAAACGAATAAGCCTATATAATTGATATTTTATCATATAAATATAATTATTTTTCAAAACTAGTGGGGACAGCACGTGCAATGCACGTGCTTGGTTCTCGGTGTTATATATATATCACTATAATTGTTTATATCATGATTTTAATAACATATATTTATTATATTATGTTATAGAGTATATTCAATATCTAGATTANAGATCCTAATAACCTGTATATAAACACTAACAATAATGTAGAGTCATCCACCACATAGAAGTCATCCGATAATTCTATTCACTCAATAACATCATCTTACAAAGATAAAGTTAAACATTCACATAAAAGATAACATTGAGTTGTATTGAATTTCAATCTCTTTGTATTTGTCCACATATGTGTTTCATTTTCTTTTAATATATTATATTTACTCAATTTATAGTTTATCAAATTATTAGCTACTAATTTTATATATTATCTGTTACACTTTATCTTTATAAGATGATGTTATTGAATGAAGAGAATTCTAGGATGTAGAAAACTTCTATATGGTGGGACTCTACATCTGCAAGATTTTCTGACGTGGAATGTTACATCCTTAAATTGTTTTTTTTTTTTAAAAAAAAAATGTTAATGTGACGCAAACAATTATTACAACAGACTGGGTCTAACATTGATTTGCAATTCAACTACTCTCAGCAAACAATTATTAATAGTCATAACTAAAATCTCAAATTCTTCAAGGATAATAACAACAAAATCAACCTTTAATCAGCCATCAAACCAACTGGTAGTCACAAAATTATAATCTAAAAATTTTGCTCATCAAGAAAACCAAAAACATTTTCAAACAAATTAACCACATAATCAATTTCACAGAGAAGAAGAAAAATATCAAAGAGGGGTGTTTGTATTTATTCTTCATGAAGAAACTTATCACCATAGCACAAAACGTATTTGACTCATATGATTTTCTTCAATCCATAATCAATTTCACAGAGAAGAAGAAAAATATCAAAGATGGGTGTTCGTATTTATTCTCCATGGAGAAATTTATTACCATAGCACAAAACGTATTTGACAAATAAATTTAAAACACGTAGAACTTACTTGGGATTGAAGTTTTATGAGCAGTACTTGTGAATTTCAATGAAGAAAAAAATAGAGATAGAAATGTTTGTTTTTGTTTATAACTTTTGAAGAAAATAACTGAATATATGGTTAGTTTTTGTTCGTAACTCTTGAAGAAGATGACTGAATGTACGGTTATCTAGATTTAACCGATGACTTTTTTAAATGTAAGGGCAAATTATGAAAGACAAAAATAACCCTGTCTGATTTAACAATGAAGAAGAAAGAAAAAGGGTAAAAATGTAAAACTACATTATCAAATAAAATGCACAACTTACAAGATATTCACACTTTTTATATACCTTTAGGTAAGGATATAATAATTTAAAATAAATATGAAAATAATAAGTATGAGATCAAATATAATCGATGGCGTATTAACACGAAGATTTAATCTGATTGAGTAACCGAGTAATAATAGTATATATATATTACTTTAATCTGATTCGCCGAGTCTCTGCCTCGGGAAGAGGCGTGTTCACGAAGCGTCTTTCAAAGACCAAGGAGAAAGAAAAGAAAGAAAGAAAGAGAGAGCTTCGCTTTTGGGAAAGCAACTTTATAAATATACATTAGTAAATTACCCAAAATGACCTTGTGGGGACCCCAGACATCGCTCCAAGCCTAGCCGTAGATTTAGAAAATAATGACCTCATGATCACACTAGCACCCGATCCGACAGCTAGCATTAGCCGACATCCAAAACGGCGCGTGCCGTGGAAATATAAAACCAGTGGGTGGGTTGCCCTCCGCCCATTTCCCTTTCCTTCATCGTCAAAAAAACCTCACACGCTCCTCGTTTTCCTTTTCCTTCATCATATGCTTCTGGTTCCGGTGGTTTCTCAGAGATAGAGTCGAAGACCCAGCGCGAGATATAGAGAAACACAGAGGAATTTTCAATCGTTGGATTGAATTAAAGGTACGGAAATCCGACGAACTTTTTTTTGTTCGAGTTTTTTTGAATTTGATCGATTTTTGTTTGTTGTGTGCGGTTAACAGACAGATCCAATTGTTTGATTGTGAAAACGTTTGAATTTTGGTTGGATTTCGGGTTTCGATTTCCTCGTGTTCGTCGACGACGGAAATCTCAGGGAACACCAAAATTAGTCTTTCATTTCAGCCGTTTGATCATTGTAGAATTAATCATTTGGGCGGTCCAGATCAAAACCAATACGACGCGCCTGGTCGTTCTAGAGCCTTTTGGAAGGCTCCTGACTTACCCTCTTCCTCGGGAAATTCGGTTCATGGGGTCGGTTTTTAAAGTTCCGAAATTACCCTCTATAGCATGTCCGTAAAAAGACCAAGTCTGCGGGGTTAATTTCGTCTTTTCGTCTTTTTTATTTTTACGTGTCCTCCTCCTTCACGAACTCCAAATAGTTCATGGCTTTTTTTTTTTTCGTTTTTTTCTTTGGTCAATAACAACCCCGTGAAAAGTTTAACTTCGAGCCACTTGCCTTTTGTAGGAGGGGTAGAATCGTCATTTAAAATTTCAGTTACCTTTTAGGACTAGGATTTTGGACAAAACAGCGTGGGCGTGTGTATATATAAACCCATAATAGTCATTGAATTCCACGCACACCACAACGTTTCTCTTTGACTCCCAGAGTTTCCGAGAAAATCAAATTCAGTAGAAGAAATTTTCAAAGCCCTTTTGGCCTGAGTTCCTAACAACCTCTGTTGGGTAATCTTGTTTTTGATCGAAGGAATCGAATTCAGAGAGCGAGGAATTGAAGAAGATCGATGGGTTCTGAACAGAACGAGGAGACGAGCTACCAGCCATCGGAGCCGAAGCTCTGCGCCAACAACTGCGGGTTTTTCGGCAACGCGGCGACGATGAACCTCTGTTCCAAGTGTTACAGAGACTGCTGCATGAAGGAGGAGCAAGCGGCGTCGGCGAAGGTTGCTATGGAGAAGTCTCTCAACCCGACAACACCGGCAAAAGCAGAGAATGATCATGAACATCAGTCGGCGGGGTTCTTCGCTGGCGCCGGACCCTCTTCAAATTCAGCCTCGGCGGCGCCGTTAGCGTTCGGGAATGTTGGGGATGATCGTGAACCGGAGCAGCCAAAGGCGGCAAACCGGTGTACGAGCTGTAACAAGAAGGTGGGGTTGACCGGGTTCATGTGCAAGTGCGGGAGGACCTTCTGCGGGTTGCACCGGTACCCGGAGAAGCACGAGTGTACGTTTGATTTCAAGGCTACCGGCCGGGACGCCATTGCCAAGGCTAATCCTGTGGTGAAGGCAGATAAAGTGGAGCGGTTCTGAAATCATTGTGGGTCGGGTTTATGGTTGTATTTGTTTAGGGTCGGGTTTATGGTTGTATTTGTTTAGGGGATGGTGGGTAAAGTGGATTGCTTTTGTTGCTGTTGGATTGCTTTGGTAGTGGGTTTTGTTGGGGTGGGGTGGGGGGTTGATTCCATAATAAAAGTGGATCACTGAATTTGTTAGTTGCAGTTTGTTTTTCATTGTTTGGCTTTCTTCTTTTGGTAATGGCTAAGAATCTTTTCCACTGTTTCTGTCTCTGTTTTATGCCCTTTTCAATCTACCTATACATATTAGTATAACAATTATCTTCTTCATTCTGTGGTGTCTGGAACTGCTAGTTGCTCCTCATGCCTTTTGATAGAAATATGTATTTTTTATTTTTTTTAAAGAATGTTACTTAGCTCAGGAGACTGTGATACGATTGTGATGACACAGAATGAATTTGATTTTTATTGTCATATCATCGAGTATAAAAAGTGATAACTAGTGGTTACACCAATGGCATATACAAAGGTGGAGGTTTTTGGCCTTGGGGATGCACCTACTGCTAATTCAGCTTTGTAATGGTAATTTGTACCCATTGATTTTTGTTTAAATTTTCCTTATGAAGTATTTTTCAAATTATGGTATGAATTCTTTTCCATTCGAAAGCCTTCACATGTCTGTTTGAATGTGAGATTTTCCTCTCCAGAGTAGGATTGCTCAGTTGGCTATATAGACTTCAATGTGTATTGCATTCTTCAATGCCTTTGCTGAATGATATAAACAGCCATTTATTAGATCACTAGCAGAAACCTTGATTTTTCTTAAATTTAGAGAACTGATATTTTTTGCGTTTATATTTAAATAAATTCTATGCTAGTTTCTCTTATTACTTTCTTATATCATTTAAATTTTCATTCAAATAAATGTTTTTGAAAAGTCATTTTAAATATTTTTTCAAATAAATATTAGAAGAAAGAGAGAAAATAACTTTTTTTTTTTAAAAAAATAAAAATAAAATAATGGTAAGGGAAGCTAGGGTCGTATTTTTGGTTCTCTTTGGTTTACGGATCATTAAGAAAGTTTTCCTATATTTAAGGAAGTTAATGAGATTTAGAGAGTCTGTTGCTAGTGCTCATACAATTCTTCAATGCTTATGACTTGTTTTTTTTTTAAAAAAAAAGGACAGAAGGGGGTGACCAACAGTGGTTACTCTACCTAGTGACTATGGTAGGACCTGTCTGCTGAGAATTAATCAGGAGGAGCCTAGATAGTGAAAACTGCAAGCGCTCTCTCAAGACCAATTAAGTCATAGCCTGACCCAGCTCTATCAAGATATTAGTGAAACCCAAGATGACTAATACTAATCAGGTTTGTGTGAGGATTCTTATTTCGAATTTCGAACTCACGCTTTAGTACATGCATAACCTTGTAAAAATTCCCTCAAGGCCACTAAACCACCGCCACTTGTGGTCTCAATGCTTTTGACTTAGATGTCCATTCGTCTCTTTGCCTCTTAAATATTTGAGTTATAAGTAGGAGTTTTTAATTGCAAGTTATTTTATATTTGTGGTCTGTGAGTAAGTAAGAGTTTAGAAGTCTTTGAGTTGTTTTGCAATAGGAGTCGATTGTTACGGTGTTAAAATTTGTAATGCTAGAGGACTCCTCCAAAATACACATCGAAGAGATGGAGATTCTTATCTCTTATCTTATTATATTTTAGCATTTACCTTTTAGTTGTTTTGTTTTAGTGATAGTGTGTTAGTTTTAGTGGTAGTAATTAATAAGGAGTGCATCTAAGTGAAAATGTCTACGAGTAGATGTCTTTTAAGTAGACCTGTGTTGTTTGCATTTTTATCTTCATCTTGTATTTTTCGTTATTATCTAAAGTAAGAGTCTATCTCATGTAGTTATGGTGATCATTGAATAAAGAGAAAGCATAAATTAATCTTAAAAACGTATAGATTCCCTCCGAATCTAAAAGGTATAGAGCCGGACGCCCAGCGTCCGTCAATAGGCAAAAAAAAAAATAAAAAATAAAAAAAATTAGCTTTTTTCATGAAAAAACATGCTTAAATTTATTTGATCCCCATTTTTTTTTTCTCCAAGGTTATAAAATGGGAATGAAATAAGCCTGAACCTGTTTTTGGTTAAAAAAATATTTTTTCTTATTTTTTATCTCAATTAAAAATAAAAAGGCTTATTTCATCCTCATTTTAATAACCTTGGAGAAAAAAAAAATGGGGATCAAATAAATTTAAGCATGTTTTTTAATAAAAAAGCTAATTTTTTTGATTTTTCTTTTTTTTTTTGGTCCATAACGGACACTAGGCGTCCGTCACATATGGACGCCTAGCACGACTCATAGGAAATTCCTTCGTAATCTCCAGAGATGAGAACAATCGAATTTGTTTCGGAATGTCAAGAGAAATGTAGAAGAGTCTAGCCTTGCTGTTAATTGGGCTGATGTTAATCTGGGTTATGCAAGAAGAGCTCTGGCTGTAAGTGCAAGGACACAAATTGGATGCGCTACTTGTTTGAAACAACGACTGGCCGCTTCATTAGCAGATAAGAAACCTGGATTTACCGTCAGAGAAAGGGCAGGGGACGAAATTTCAGGGGAAAAAGCAAAGAAGAAAAAAAATAATATTGGAGCTTTGTTTGATTAATGGGCCGGACCAGACTTGGGGAGTTTGGAAATAACCTAGGACCTTGGAAACAAGGTCTATTTAGGATCGATGTCGGTGTAGGTTCTCTCTAAGAATCTATCATAAATTAACCTGTTACAGACTTGATATTCAGGTTTGTAAAATGTAAAATATTTGATCAAAAAGCACTATTCTCTATTTTATGTACTCATTTTTCAATACAAATCTCATCAGCTTATCTATTCTCCTTTCTACTTTTTTTTTTTAAAAAAAAATGTTATTTTTCATTCTTTCTATCTCGGAGAGGGAGTGAGAAAATATTATAAAAAAAAAATGATCTAATGTGCTACGGTGAATAACAAGAGAGAGAGACGTTTAAAGCTTATTGAATATAGCCAATCTTTGTTTTCGTTAGTCTACAAACCATTAATTAGCTGCATATGTTCTTGAGTTGTTATTTTTTCAACCTAGACTATAAAATTTGTCTTTTGAGTATGTGAAAAACATATTTTTTTTAATAGTATTAACAAAGTTTGAGAAAATTATATTCAAAAAATTATCTACTTCTCATATCTTAAGGGACATAATAATTTTATAGACTAAATTTAATAAAAACCCATCCTTATTTGGATGGTTTGATTTGAAACTTTAAAGAAGAATGCACCATTGTTGTTTCTTTGTTGTGTATTGGACATGCAAAGTAGACCTCCAATTAGGCTGCTGGAACCACGCGCAGTTGTGGTGGCGCATGGGACACGTGGTGGGGGAAGGATGAAGGGGGCGGGGGCCGGTGAGGCTTTGGGAAATACAAACCCGATCTTGAATTGTTGGGCAATTGTCTTACTCATAATAAGCATTTGGCGATGGAAAGTTCACCAACAAATTTGCCCACCAACAAATCATCTCAACTGGGCCTGGATAGAATTATGGTGGAAAGCATTATTACCTATGTTGTGCTATACTAAACCAGGCTCAAAATTGACAAATTAAACTATTATTTAGAATAGTTTTTATTAAGAATGAAAGGAGTTAAATGGATTAGTCTTGAAATAACCATTCTGATAACCATGAAGGAATGACTATTCATTTAATTGAGAAAATAGTCATTCTTCTCAAATTCTTTGGAATAGCCATTCCGCGCATATCAAATGTGTTCTAAAAATTAAAGACATTACATTTTATTGAGAAATGCTTGTTATTCAACTTTTTTCTCCAATTTTGTCCAACTTTGTATATGTGGATAAAGATGAACCCCACAAATGCAAAATAAAAC